>VVHJ01061876.1:0-25115 GCA_015107715.1 Tylochromis polylepis | reverse complement strand
TGGTTTACAACACCAACTGTCTGCTATCTATAATCCAGTTTTGAGATCCCTTCCCAGACGCTTTAATGCCCACTCACATCCTGGGCCATCTGACCTCTGGTAATCACATGATAGGGTGGGGCTAGGTTTCACAATGGGTTCACCCGAAACCTTGGCTGATTGAGAGCCACACCCGTTTTCACACCTGGGCTCGTGTGATTAGGTAGAGGATCAACAGGGGGGTCTATGACCCTCTTGGGGGACACTCCCATAAGGCTTTAAATCTGGGACTCTCCACCATTTGCTCTTAGAATTGAGGAAGCTTCTCGGATGAGAGGTGAAACGTCTTCAAGAAACTTAAAGAAGTCCAGACGCTTTTCTTTCCAAGCTCCTTTGACTACCATGACCTGGATGACTGAGAACCTTCACAGACAACTTTAAGTGTAGTTAAACTGTATGAATCTGAATTTATTTTATTGATCCTTTCCTATTCTCTATAAAATGCTGACTTTCTCTGATCTTGTTCATCCTTAACAATCACACTTTCTGAACATTTTCTTAAGAACACCTTGGATTATTGATTGATGTTACAAGAAATGGTAAGAAAAAACTAAAACCAAAGGCCAGGGAAATTATGAGTAATCAGGAGCACCACAAAACCTTTAATCAGTCAAACTTGATTCTCTGTTTAAGTGCCAGAAGTATGAGAAGCAATCGTTGATTTACTAATGTGACCTTTTCAACCACGCTCTCCCTCCGACACACATGCACTAACAAAGCTCCTCCTGAGAATCTGCACAAACAGATTACACCGGGTGATTGTGTATGTGCTGGTTTGTATGTAATTCCCATGTGGAATGGGATGCGTGAAGGAAAGAGTGTTACATTTTTCTTCAATGAATGGGTAGCTCTCAGCCTATGTAGAGTCTCAGTGTTTTTATGTTGGGCACCCAACAGGATTAAAGACGTTTTATTCTGATTGTGGCTGAGGAGGCTTCCATATCCCACCCTGTGCACAACATGTCATTGACTGGAATAACTACTGTTATTTACTGGGATGAAAGCAAAGTCTGATTTAATGAAGTTTAATTATTAAGCCTATCAACCCCACTTAGCAGCACACATGCAATGTGCAGTATTTGCACTGGCTGTACAGCTCTGTGGAAAGTCAAACATGCCAAGAATAAAAATTTGCATCATGTTTTTTTCTTCTGGCTCTTGTGGCTCAGTCACACTAGAGTAAAAATAGAATGGCAACCTCCTTGTGACTCAGAAAAATCGGTGGTTGCCCGGTTATTGCATTCATTTTTTATTTTTCAATTGCAAGTAGTTGTCGCAATCGCCTTGCAAGGTGAATCAATAAGTTAGCCGGTAGGACGCATCCTGTCTCCAAACAATGGCAGCCTGACTTAGACTGACTTGTGAACACTCACATTGATTGGTGAAGTCTACTTTACGTACCATTCTGCACTTAAATCGCAGATCCGAAGAAATGAATTCACTGTTCGTGGCGGGCTTTCTATGAAATTTTTGGCTGGACTCTCAAAGTAACTAGTTGATGAAAATTCTTTATTATAGTGTTCATTTCTGTGTATGCAGTTTTATCACCGTTAATTGCTGTATTATCACAATAGATGTAATACATTTCATTGCCAACTTGACCCAAGTCATTCACAAACTGATAGCAGACTAACTCTGTCTTATTGTCATTTTATTACCATCTTGATGCACCAAAGTCAGCCAACTGACTGCAAGTGGTTGCAGACATGTTCCCCGTTTCAAAGGCAACATTCACACATAGCACATGACTGCATTGCAGTAGTATTGGATGTCTCCAACCCTTGCTTTCCCTCTTGTGACTGAAGTTTCCAAGAGTTGCAGTCCAAGCCTCAGGGTCATGTCGTGGATTTTAACAGGAAAGGTAATCTAAAATCTGACATTGTATTATCTCGCCATGATAGCCCTTGTTGCTGGATTATACCGTCAGAAGCAGAGGAAGCAGCTGTCACAGTGCTTGAAAAGTAAGGCGCCTCATCATCAAAAAGCAGTCGGGTTGCCATGGCGAGCACAGCTATGATGGATGATTGGCAGTGCTCATGATGAAAAGACAAGCTACGCAGTGTTAGTTCTCCAACGAGCTTCACTTCATATTGGGAGAGTTTCTCCTGCTAATTTGTGACTTTTGCTCTCCTAATGAGCAACAGTTGGGAGCTGCCATTGAGGAGAGGTTGTGTGTACTCTGGTCAGTATCTGTGCACACCATCTATGTGTGTGTGTGTGTGGTTTTGGAAGAGTGGGGGTCTCCATGATGTGCCTTAAAGCACCAGGGGTGCTAAAGATATGACATTTAAATGCCGTATAATTAACACCGTGACCTTGCAGGATGTGTTTGTGTGTATAATAACTGTAAAGTTTTCTTTCAGTGATTATTTGGGGTCACAAAACTTTGCTTTATATTCTCATCTCACTGTAATAAGTGCAGTGGGTCACTCTCTACAGTGGTTGTGAACTAAACTTAAAGATCAATAAACATTTCTGTATGTTTATCACAAGTGAAAAAGCAAATGGTGCATATGCATTAACATGGAAATCCAGCAACTAACTAATGAGAGCCTTGTGACAGGTTCTCTGCCCTTTTAGCATTCTGTAATAAAGCACCCAGCAAGTGGTGTACCTCTGCTTACATCGAGGATACAGCAACCCTAGTTAGCACTCAGTTGCCCCTGGTTACAGCATCCCTCTGTTCTCTTCCCAAGCGGCTTCATGGTCTGATGTTGCTATGACACTAAAGTTAACACCCCTCTCTCCCCATCTTCCCCCAAGACATTCCTCTGCAGCTGCTGGCCTTCAGTTTCTAATTTTCACTCAGGTGTCACCTGCCGCCTGAGGACACAAAGAGCAGAGTGAAGAAATGCTTTTTTCTGAGAGCTGTTAGTAAGTTTGTCGCTTTGACTTAAATAGTTAACACTGCAAAATATTGAGGTTCCTGACTTTGGTGATCCCCTGATGTTTTCTCTGCTGTTTCTATGAAGCTGGCAGTCGCCTGAGGATGAATTGTAATAATCTAACACCACCTTCAGGGCTAGTGGTTTAGTTTGTCCAGTAAGTTTTTAATAAGTCCTGCAAAATGAGTAGAATTTCCAACAACCTCCCATGTATTCTTCCTAATTACCTCCACTCAGTAGGCTGTGATTTCATTGTCCTATGCGTGCCTGTTAACCAGGGGAAGACTGGGAGCTGGTGGGCAATTAAATATCAGGAGGGGCTGTGCCACCTCGTCCCTGCATGAAAAAACTACCAGGTGGACTTTTGGAAGGAAATGCACGCTAGGTTTTGGTATCTGTGCCTCAAGCACTGCATTGCCATTTGGAAGTTGAATTTTGTGCACGTGACCTATGAACCATATGCTTGAGTTTTACAAATGACGTGTAACTGCACTACTTGGATAAAGCAAAGTCCAAAGTGTCCTGTGACACTGAATGTTTTGCTGTGTAATTTTTGCTTTGGAATTAATGACAGAGAAAAACATTTTAGGCCACAGATTTGGGGCAGATGATCTTTGCACCAAGCCTCATAAAAGATGCAATGATTTTGCTGTTCTACTGTCCAACAATCAACAGTAAAGCCAAAAGTTTAGTGAGGTTATATCTGACCAGAGTTATGAAGCAAAAACTACCTCACATTAACACTCACTGTAGCCGTCACTATGTAGCACGGCAGTATACTTGGTAAAGTTATCAAATATGTGCTAGTTTACTGTTCACAAAAGTCCATTTATTTCTGTAAGCTTGAGATTAGCATAGAAAGCTGCCTTAGGCCCATAACGATGGAATAGTTATGGCTGAAAACGTTTAGCAACACTTCTTTGTAGTTTTTAGAATCTGCATGCAGTACATGGTGCTATTTGACCAACACAGCCGAATGACTCTGGCCTGTGCTATGCAATTTGTCCATGTTTGGTAAAGCTGTCTGCCAATTCTTTCACTGTCATTGTTACCATCGTTTCTGATTTACCCCTTTTCACACCTGCAGCGAGACTTCTGCCTTCAACTCACAGCTGCTCTCTTATTAGCGGCGCACTTTACTGATTTACTGTCGAGTTGCATTTAGTATTCACCTCACAGCTGGCATACTACAACATCTGTTACCCACCAACTTACACCCACATCACTTCACATCACCCACAGAAATGCTCTGCAGCCGATGGTGTCATTAAGTCTGAGAGAAATTGCTTCCCAGTTTTCAACTGTTGTGTTGCTCAGTGGTTTGCAGCGTCGCCTCACATCGAATATGTGAGTTTCAGATTGAATAAGGTTTTCTCTCTGAGTGTCAGCAGTGAAGACCAGCCTATTATTTTTCTGCAACCAGAAATATTGTCATCTGGGATAGCCTCCAGTGGCTCAGGTTAAAGGCCATGAATCCCATTTCAGCTGACAGCTTATATACAGCTGTTACACCACACTACATACACTTGATCCTCTGCCGCTGATCTGCAAACTCAAGGTTAAAGCTGACCCTGTGTGCTGCATTAAGTGACAATGTGACAGTTTATCAAATGAACCACTGGCAACAGAAGCAATTATATATATATGTGCTCTTATTCTAATGAAGAAAGTGGTATTTAGAATTAAAGAGGTCAGATGAACATGCTGAAGATTGTCTGCCATGTGGTGTGATCTAAATCTGTTCCTCTATTAAAGCCTGAAAGACCCTGCAGAGCTTCAGTTTCCAGTTAGAGTTGCTTTTCTATATTTTTGAGTGTAAAGTTTCATTCTTCTTCTTCTGATTTAACACTTTGCACCCCTAAATCTGCTTGCTAGGCTTTGGTAGGCTTCAGAAAATCTCACAGAGTAGCTTTAGTGTCGTTAACACTATTGATGCGTATACGTGCCTTGCTAACTGTCTGCCTAGAAGCCTCGCATCCTCCTTTAGCCGGTCGGAAATGCTCGCTGACTGAAAACGATGTTTCTTTTCCTTCCACTCCCTTCTCTTATCCTCTCCTTTATGAGGATGGCACCTTCTGTGAGCAAGAGAAACAGTGGTGTGTGGTGTACGGCACTGTTGAAGTAAAACTGAAATATTGTCTTTTCATGTAGAATTCAAAAGAGTTTTTCATTTGTAGTGCTCTAAGAGAGAGGAGAGTGTGGACGGTTGGTGACGGTAAAAAGGGAAGAGGAAAAATATGGATGAGGATGTGTAGAACAGAGGAAGAGGAAAGCCTAAACTATACGACTTTTTATGATTGCTCCACCACTCCAAGTCTTTCTCTCTAACTCCTCTTTACTTTATCCCTGTTTTTTTGTTCACATTCAGTGGCGCTTCCCTTCATTCTTAACTCTCCACTCTTCGGCTGCTCTGTTATCTGCCTTTCAGATATACAGCTCTGTTAATTATAACCCAGAGGAGGCCATGATGACAGGTACTGGCCATTTGAGTCTGTTTATCTAAACTGCTGTCCCATTCCCTCAGGTATAATCAAGGCAGTTGTGGATCTTTATCTGTGGCCCCAAATATCTGTTTGAAAATGTCTCCCTCTGACTGCAGCCTGGATTTAGTCTGTTGAGCTGACAACTGTGCCCAGTAATGAGGAGGCCTGCTGTTGTGGTTGGAGCTCTTTTAACATTGTTCCGCTATGTTTGATGTTGAACAACTCTCGGTCTAAGTTGTAGTGGCTGGCTCTGGATCCCCTCAGTTGGCAATGAAACAGCTCCACCTACATAGTTTTAGGATTGGTGGAAGCGGTTCCTTTATTTTGTTTTGTACTTGTCCCACAGCGTTCCTGCTCTGCTTCACTCTCACCGTG
Organism: Tylochromis polylepis; assembly: GCA_015107715.1. NCBI lineage: Eukaryota > Metazoa > Chordata > Actinopteri > Cichliformes > Cichlidae > Tylochromis > Tylochromis polylepis. Next base: position 19,333 of record VVHJ01061876.1, on the reverse strand, counting down.
TTGTTTCAGCAGAATCTGGCAGCTATGAGTAACAGATTTTCATGTAATCTTTTTGGAGCATTTTTAATGCAATCATCTGAAAAAGAACATGGCCTGTTGTGTGGTGATCCAAGTCTGTAGTCCACTTTATATGCATATAAATATATAATTTTACAGATTGTGTAAACTATCAGTTATCTGTTTGATATACACACACAGTGTGTCAGTTTCTTCTTTTAAATCAATACTAAAGACTCTTTTAGTGTAAATTACACACACACACACACATATATATATATATATATTGCCCACCGGTAATCGGAGCACTAGGTGCGGTGACTCCCAATCTAGGTGAGTGGCTCTAGGACCCTCAAGCTTGAGGCGCAGGACCCTCAAGCTCCCAGGCCTCTGGTAGAGGACCCAAGCTTGAAGGATAGACTGCCCACAGGGGGCGAGTGGGGAATTTTATATATATATATATATATATATATATATATATGACACACATACACACGCTACTGGTCAGAAGCTTTCAAACACCCAATTTTCCCAGTTTTTTTTATTGAAAATTATAATGTCTAATTGCACTCATTACACAGAAAGCTTTTCCCATATATATTGCAGAAGGTCCCATAAATGTGTGGCACTTGTAGGTTGCTTTGCTTTCACTCTTCTGTCCAGTTCATCCCAAACCAGCTTGTTGGGGTTTTGCTGGATCCAGCAAAACAGCCCCAGACCATTACACTTCCTCCTTGTTTGACAGTTGATGCCACATATATATATATATATATATATATATAATAGTGTCCTTGACATTCTTACATGATCTCCATTTTATTTTTCTCAAATTGGCATTTTATAATTATTTCACACCATATTTCATTATTTTGATGTTTAACTTCAGTCTTACATGGCGATTGGGGTGACTATTGTTATGATTTGGTGCTATAGTCAATTCAACTCAAGAAATTGAGGTGAACTGAACTGAACTGAGTGCCTGAATTTGATGCGCTATTTACAAATAACTCTGATTTAATAAACACCTGTCTAACCAAGCTAGCTGATAACCATCTCATCCAAATTTGGTCACTTCTAAGCACACAAGAGCTAAAGTGGTGATGTCCATAAAGCTGTCCAAGTCCTCAAGCCAGTTTTGTTTTCATGTAGCCTCCACTGTGGCTGGAGCAGTAATAAACTTGATAATAAGTCAAACTTCTCTCTCACTTCTGTAAATTCATGTCAGTTGGAAGGTTTTAGTGTGTTAATCTAACTGTAGTAGTAAAACTGGAGAGTCATGACTCAAAAGAAGTACACAAAGTAATGCAGTGGATTCAGTGACAGTAGCTAGCCCCAGCACTTCGTTTTGAATAAAAGAAGAGGCTTTGATGCTTGTAATGAGAACAAATCACTCTATAGATTAACACAATATAAATAGCTTTCCTGGAAAGCTCGTTAATCTGCCATAGCAACAGGGTGCCGAGTGATAACAGCAACAACAAATGCAACGCGCAGAAATGACCTTGTTTAGTGTACTGACATTCTATTATCTGTCATTAAACACCATCACACTGCATTAAAAAAAGCACCGTTGTGGGCAATGGTAGTCAATTACTGTGTGGTGAAGTAGCGTATCTGGCTGTAACAGGAACCATAAAACACCATTTGTGTAAATGAGGCCTCCCTAGAGGGCTGATTGCAGCAGAAGAGACTGCCAGTGGGTTTCAGATGGTAGGATCTACAGAGGAGGTAGGCATCTGAATGCATCATCTTCACTTGTGCACTGACATGCTGCTATTATCTGCCATCACCTAGGATTACTCATCATTAGGACAGACCCCCCCCAAACACACACGGTTACCACCTGAACTGCACACACACCTACGCGTCGTCTCCACGTCGTTGCACCCATTACATTGTGTGCAGCCACACTCATCTAATAATAACATTATGTTCAACCAGCAGACTGATGATGATTACACGTCATTCCACTCTCCGCTGAGACAGAAAATAGATAAGAGTGACTGATCATCTGCTGCGACTCATCTCTTCATTCAGACAGTGTATCGTTTCCACCTGGGAATCATCTGTCACCTGAGAGATGCAGAGAGGATTATATCCCTCTCATTAAGACAAATTATGACCCACATCTCTGTTTCTATTAAGAACCGAGAAGACAGTGATGCTTTAACTGATTAGTATTTACATGAAGGCCTTACTAGATGCTCCGACAAAGCGGATGAATATATCATAGCTGATCAGCGTCTTACCGTGGCTCTTTAAGTAGAAATGTATTTATATTATTGTCAGGGTTGGACAGGTGCCTTCAACCACAGCAGTGATTAAAGCTCTTTAATGTCAGATGTGTTGCCCATAGTTATCAGAAAGTGGTGAGGGTGACTGTGACCTTTTTTCATTCGGTGAGGTCATAAAAAATCAGCTTGCAGAGATGAAAATCCAATAAACAGTAACCTTAATGATTTTTATGAGCTCATGTTGTTAACACATCAAAACGTGTTTCAGTCTCATTGTTAATATTAACATATCTCAGATTTTAAAGGCACAGTGTGGAAAATATCACTGCTAGACTGCAGATTGCAGACATGTAAAAACTTTTTTACCCTTTCTAATTCAAGTGCACAATCCTAGCTACGGTGGCCACTGTAGGGCAAACATTTTGTTTTAGGACCCACTAATAAAGTTGCATCATTTTCTTAATAGAGAATGACATGAGAATTGGCATGTTAGTAGGTGAAATGTTTTTTGTCACAAAAAGGGTAAGGCTACCAGCAAAACTAACTGTAACATTATGCCTATATGACTATCAGCCAAGAGAGAACAAAAACATTTTGATTGTTAGGTCTGTCGAGCAGAAAACAGGTGACTTTGATGTTACTTTTAAAATCCTTCTTTCCATGCAACTCGTTCCATGTGGGAAAGACTATTGTGACAATATTTACTCTCATTTTATCCCGACGTTTCATGTTTTTGCTTCTTTAATGAAGGGGACCCCTTCTTAGATGATAAAACATAGATTTGATCCGTCATATATTGAATCTGAAAGTGCAGGAACGAATTAAAGTTTGCTGTGTTTGTTGTGCCACAAGGCACAAATGCCTACGAGTTCTCTTCTCTCCCTTTGGCATACTAGGTATCTGCCACATACGTAAAATGCGATTAGGTGGAACGGAGATGCCCATCTCCGCCACTGTGTTCAAAATGGCGGGGCAACATGGCAACTTCGATGCTTCTGTATTTTTAATTGATTAATTTAAATTGATTTATGAGAATGCAATTATTTGTTCAAAGATGTAATTACACACTAATCAGTGTTTATTTATGAGTACTGTAATGTTATTTATGAGTTTTTTAATATTATTAAATAATCTAAAAAGACTACTGACTGCACCTTCAGTTGCAAGAACCCACCAAAGTCATCCCACAAATGAAGAAGGCTCAGCTGTACGAGAAAATATAAACACTCGCCTCAACTAAGCACAAGTTTGCGCTTGTTCAGTTTTGCAGGAGAAATGGTTTGATGCTTCAGGACCAACTAGCTGATGTGGCAGATTTACATCTGGTTAACATCTTTACCATACAGCTACTTCCTTTGCTATTTCTAAGGAACCTTTCAGGACTATATCACACATAATGCATGAGATGGATGAGTCCCTGAGAGGTCTGCTTTTGCACACATACAGTGCCTTGAAGATGTGACACCTCCGAAAGCAAGAGAGAGAGAGAGAAGTGTGCAAGATTTGCCCTATTTTTTCACAACCGCAAGCTTTAAAAGCACTCACCATTTTCCTTTCATATTCAGAATTATTCATTGTTTCAATCATGTTAAATTGATCACAAATACTGATATACATTTTATTTATTTTATTAGAAATGTGCATGAAGTTTTTTCCTCTAATTTTTTTTGCTGTTTAAAGGACATTATTAGAGCAAAGAGGGTTGAGTGCTGTTACAGTTAGCACACTGTGTTCAGTGTAAGTCTGCAGTTGATGACCCAGTTTGCAGAGCAGTGGCAAAATGATCTTGCGGTCATCCTCCCCAATGTCAAGGTTTTCTTCTGGCCCAAAATGAACAGGGTTGGCCGGACTTTGTAAAAGATTATTCAGGTAATACCCAGGATCTGACTGTTAATCTGAACATTAATCATAAATATTTAGTTGCCGTCTGTCACTCAATGACAACCATCAGTTAGATACTACTGAATCTCACCGGTCAATAAGCGTTTCATCCTTTAATCCACTTATTTGCTAAAGGATACTTCAGCAGAGAAGCTGATTGGTTGGAAAGTAAGACACCACTGTTACTTTTTTTTAAAAACTTGAGTGAACGCTAAGTGTCCTGCCAAACTATTAGAGAGTGTGGTGTGTGTGTGTTCCAGGTGTGCTGCAGTGATGGATAGGGAGAGAGGACAAGATCTGACAGCTCAGTGAAAATCACTCCTGTTCCCCATCTATCAGATGAAGCAGCTCACTGGCAGCCTCGAGCACGCACACACACATACACATACACACAAAAACACACATGCACACACTCCCACCCCAGACACACTTTTCTCTACGTAATGGAAATGTGCGGGAAATACCAGCTCGTAGAAATCTAACTTTCCCTGACAAAGAAGATGATACCGGATGAAGACGTAATGAAGACAGTGAGAGGAAAAAGAAGGATAAGAAATGGTTAAATGAAGAGGAGCCTTTGTTATGAGAGCAGGAGGGGAAGATAAGAAAGAAATGAAAGGGGAAAGTGCGTGCGTGTGTTAATGGCGTACAGGGAGAGAAGGCAATAGTGATATCCTGAAAGGAGGGTCAATTCCCCCTCTTCTTGTTGCTATGACAACCCATCATACAGCTCCCTAAAAATAATGATAAACAGCAAGAACAATAGAGGGAAGAGAGACTGCGGAGAGGAAACCAAGACCAACTGTCTTCTGTAAAATAACACAATTAAATTAAAGGAAAGAGATGAGCAGACTGGATGTGTGTGTATGTGTCTCAGAAGGGAAGCGAGGTGAAGGCATGTTCATTTTCTCTTCCTCCTCAGTATGTTGCTGCTGTGTGCAGGATGTGGAGCCCAGCAGGAAGAAGGAAGTGCTAATTGCTTCGCTTTATTCTGCACTATGAAAAGAAAGAGCAGTTAGCGCAGTAGGTCCACTGCTCTGACCGTCCCCTCACTCTCCCCTTTTATTTCTTCCTCTTTCTTTCTAACACAAGCAGGCACTCGATGTCTATAGCAGTGAATATCTTGTGTAGTAAACCCTGACAGCTTTACCCAAGAATGTTCACCCTCAACCCTTTCTGGTTCTGTTCTGGCGGTCCAGAAGACACGGCCTCCCTCGGTGCTATTCAAGCATAGGCTCCACTTGCTGATGCAAAAAAGCTTTTATTACTCTAGAGTAATAAAAGATAAGTTCCTCTCTCTCAGTGAGAGCAGAAGATGGGGGGAAGTTGTTTTTTTTTTCCCCCTTGAAGCCAAGATTCGAAGGGAGCTGCCATAGTACCTGGATGGTAAAATAGCTCTAAATTAAAAGAACATAAAAAAGCAAAGGTCTGTATTAGTGTTACTGTGTTGGTTACTGTGAGGCGCTCATCAAAGAATGAACTTTAATCTGGGTTGCATAATTGATCTCGGTTTCTGTAGCCAGACCAGTGAAGCTACCCCACTCTGGAGGAGTGTATGTTCTACAATGTCGCACCTCACACACACAAACACACACACACACACACACACACACACACACACTTTTCTTTTTACACTGGACTGTAGAAGTGGCTGCATCTGATTCTTTCTGACACCTACTTTATGATGTAATTGGTCGTCCTCTTATCACTTCTCCTTTCTGTCTGCAACTTTCTTTTTCTTACTGCCTTTAGAAACATTTGTCAACCCTCTAAGTATATCTGACTGCACAAATGACTCTAAGATCTGAACACAGGCCTGTGTTACAGGCAGTCAGCCACGATGAGACTGAGGGATGTCCACTTTGAATAACACATTCATACATTTCAAGGCTTAATAAACAGAATACTACATACTGTTCAATAGTACTCCTTGGAAGTGACAAAATTTCTCCTGTAGCAAGTATTTTATATGTCAGGGCAACTATAGCAAGCTGAACAATAGCAATAGTAATTCAATAATAAATAACATTAATGGACTGGCATTTGTATCTTGCTTTTCTACTTTACTGAGCACTCAAAACGCTTGAAACATTTACCAACCACTGGTTTCTAAGCACTCTAAGATCTTTATCTATCACATCCGATTTATAGTCACCAATTAACCAGGGATTAAAGTGGGATTTGGCAGTCTGGGGAACCCCTATGATCATGTGTAGTGGTACAGCATATGGGGAGAAGAATCACCTGGAAATAAGTCACATGATAATTTGTTTTGTGAGCCTTAGTATATTTTACTTTCTTTGGTGTGCAGACTGCGATCAGCTCATATGTGTAGGTAATGAGCTGAATTCAGCAAGCTATATAACAGATGCTAACACGAGCTATCACAGCTGCTTTCCAACCCCTAGACACTTAAAGTTAGTGTTAAAGGCAGAATTCAGTGAATTCAGTGTGTTGAATTCACCTTCAACACATTAAATTTAAATTGTTCTGCTACCTTAACCCTAACATTGTCCATAAACACAACACACTCTGCACCAGTCCAGCACAGAGCAATACTGTCAACTTCTCCACAGTACTTTAAACTAACTGCACTAAACTGGCTGATGTTCTCATGCAACCTTTGAACAAGAACAAAAATTAGATGTTTTACAAAAACAGAATTTCAGAAAACGTTTACAGATCCAATATGTCATAAAAAAAAACTCAAATAAAGGAGGACATTGTATGTAAGATTTAAATTTCCAGTTTATAAAATTTCACTTGCTGAGCAGTACTTACCCAGTAAAATGTTTATAATCTCCCACTCCTGTCCTGTGTATCTTAGATTTTTTTTGCCATCTCTGAGAGTATTATATATTAAAGTGTTTTTCCTCTCCCTGGGAAATACAGCAGATATACTATTTAGCTGGCAGACACATTTTGTGAGAAACTGCACATACGTACACTTTGTACATATGCTGATATCTGCTGAGCTCTTTGAAGAGCTCCATTTTAGATTACCCATTACTTAAAAAAAAAACAATCAAAGAAACAAAAATGTTCCATCTATGCTTAGTTCTCTTCTGTAGCTCAAGCTAGATTCTGAACTGCTACTTTATTTACATCTGCAACACGAACCTGAGTCAAGTGTTTGGACTGTGATAGGAAAATCCACACAGATGTAGGGAGAACATGAAAACTCCACACAGAAGCCATTAAGTTAAAACACGATTTAACAAATTTAAGCTGTGTCTTGATGCATGCTCAATCATCCAGGTAAGGAAATCCCAAAAAGTAGTTTCTGTTCATCTGGACGTCGCGTTTTCAGTGGGAGGAATGTTTCGTCACTCATCCAAGTGACTTCTTCAGTCTGGTGACTGACTGTTATTCTGCTTTATCTATTTATTTACTGAGTATTGTAATTCGTGCTCCCATCAAAAAACATTTAAATGAATGAAACCTTTTTTTTTTCTTTTCTTTTAATAGAATTAATAGAATTCAGCAGTTTAAGGTCGTAATACTGAATTTCATCCAGGCTCTAAAGTGATCAGAATCAGCAATGACAGTTGCAGTTTTATCAAGACTTTTAATTCTTGTTGGTTGGTCTGCGATCAAATGAAATTGATTCCTCTAATAGTTCAGTGCTTTGTTTATAAAGGTAAAACAAATTCTGTATTAATCTTGAGTGATTGTACTACTGTGAGACAGCCTGGAAATGACAGCTTTCACAAATGACATTTTCACCACCTGTAATTTGTGGCTGTGGATGTTACGTAGATTTGCATTTCTCCATGTTTGGCTGAACAAAGAGAGCTTTAGTTGCATGGTTTCCTTTGTGGTATTTTCAAAATGAAGAAGTTTGATGAAAGAAGTGGTTGCTAAATGCCAGCCTATTTATGTGCCCTCATCAGGACCACAGTAACGCCCCACCGGCATTTTGATAAATGAACGGGGGTTTTATTCAGTCTGCATCACATCACAAGTGTGGAGTGCTGACTAATCCCATTATATAGCCACTGACAAACAGATTTGAGATTTAAAATTTATAGTTTAGCGAAATACAAAACGGCAAATTATTTAACAATAGTCAGTAAAAGTGGATGAATTTGCAATTAGCTCCTTACGTAGGTCTGAGTCATACTAAAAACATCTAAACAAATAACAGAAAATACTGAGAAAACACAAGCAAGTTCTCTACTTGTGTCCTCATTCTGATTTTGACCCTTAAACTTTCAATGGTGTGTGCGAGAGTGTGCGAGAGAGAGATTTCCATAATTTAAGTGTTATATAAGTGGTACAGGTTGTTGTGTTTGTGCGAATAACAACCAGAATGGAGCAAAGCACATGGGAGGATAATTTACCCAAGGAAGCATGACAAATACAGTCAACCTGTACTGAGTGGTGGTGTTGAATATGCTGATAGGTGTATATCTGGACTCCAAACAGGCAAACTTACAAATACATGTGCTTTATTCCTCATCTCATATTACCCTGTGTCTTCCCTTTTCCCATTTAATAAATATATTATGCGTTGTACAGTATCTTACCTCGAGTAAATAAACCTATAACGTTTAAAAAATGGGCTAATTTCCCTTCTTGCATGAAATAACAGTAACAATGAAACTTAAAATGGACCTGATTCCATATTTTCATTCTTGGACTCTGCTAAATTAGGATTTCATTACACACAGAATTCCAAATTACTCTTATTCATCTTGTTTTGGATCTTGTTACCTTTCCTCAATTCAGAAACATCAATTTCTTCTTATCTGTGTAAGCCACCATCTTTTCTGTTGTGAAGTACTCCGATAGTTTTTTTCATTGAGGATTCCTTTTGTACTTATGTCTCTGTTTTATAATGTTTCTGCCTTAGGCCTTTGTATTGGTGTTGATAAAGGCTTTGCCTTCAGCTCAATCCCCAGATACTTAGGATTTAATAATCTTTAAGTCATTCCCACTGATGCTGACCTGCATCTAAGGCATCCTTCTTGATTCTCAGGTCCACCTTGATCTCCTCTGTCTTCACCAAATTCAGGTGTAGCTTCTTGTACACCACTTCAAAAAGAAGCAGGCACCAATAGTCCTCTAAGAGGCAACCCTCCCGACACAGTTCACAATGGCAGTCTCCTCTGAGAATGTCGGCCGATGACAGGATGAGTTGGACTTGAATTTTGAAGTATAGAGGGTGAACAGTAAAGGAGATAGCACAGTCTACTGGCGTGCCCTGATATTACTCACCAGAGATGGTTAGACAAAACTCTGTAGCCTCACAGACTGTGGTGTTTAACAGTTAGACTTATATGCGGATATCTACCTGTATATCCTTCATCAGTACAGGCAAGTGGGGAAAAGGAGCTTTTGCAGCATTTGTATTATTACAGTGTCTTCAGTACCTACACTGTAATTGATGTCGGCCTTTAGTCATTCAGGTATGTGAGTCATCTCTTTTCAGAGATCACACTTATTATTTATCATTTAATGTGATATGAAGCAGTGATTATGCTTAAAACTTATGAACATCTTTTGATGTTAATTTACTGGAGAGCGATAAGTTAGTTAAAAATGATTACAGTTTACTCAGCATTACTCCATATTTGCTGTGCATTTAGTTTTAGGTGTTAACAGATGTGGTTCTAACAAATCTTACTGAAGACACATTTTCCATCAAACTACAAATAACTCACTTTGCTTTACTTCATCAGAGCCTCTCCTCTGTTTGTTCGTCTCCTTCCACCTGTACAAGATGCACTCTGTGCCGAAATACCACTCAGAGACAGAGAAAGTGAATTTGAAGGTTAGGGGAAAAACAATCAGAGCACTGCTTGTGGTCATTGCAATCAATAACTGTACTTCTGTTTCTTCTAACTCTCTCGTATGGCTTCATTATTTGCTGTTGATTGTAAACCCGTATTTACTATTGTGTACAAATTGCCTTTAATTTGACCATGACCATTAGTACAACTGCTAATGGTTATGAAGATCGCTTCAGCAAATACTGTGAGAGCCATGAGGAAAGTATGCTCAGTTCCAAATACAGCAAACACCTAAAAATGATTGTCTGGATTAAATGATTGAATTAGATTGATGATAGCTGATTGCAAATTGTACAATATTGGGATTTTAAACATCCTGTTTCTGTGGATGTGAAACAATTTTCAGATAAAATATTGTGACTAATCATCTGTAAATGAGTATCTGATTTTATTCAAAAGCTATGATTCTGATATTACTGGAGATATTGGCTACACCTTCAAGCATCGTTATGTTATTGCTGTGAATTTGCTCCAAGAATCAAGTTTGCTCTTGCTAGTATTCCTAGAGTCTTCAGCTGTGTCTAAGGCCTTTTGCCAATTAGTGTGTTCATTCTTTCATTTCTGTTCAAGATGAAATTCCTAGCTAGGAAAGTAGTTCATGAAAATAATATGGTTAAACAAATGCACCTTACCTTACCTTACCTTAAACACACCACTGCATACAGTGTATCAAAGTCTTGAAGCTACCCTTCATTTCTTTGTATTTTGCTTCCAAGGAGCCAGAATTTCTTGTATTCTTTCAAAAGTGGTCTTGTCCAATAAGACCACTGTTGCATTCTGAAGGTATTTCAAAGTTTTTCTTTGGATGTTGGCTTTTTTTACTCACTTACAGTCCAATCCTTGTATGTTTGTTAAGCCACTGAAGCATAAAAAGGCATCTAAGAAGAAGAAAAATTTATAATGTTTTTTTTTTTTTATCTTTGTTACTATTATCTGCAAAACAGATGGATTTCATTATTATGAAGGCAGTACTGTCTGATTTTAATCCACCATGCAGTGCCATCTGGAAAGGATCTGATGGGCAACAGCTTAATTTTTCAGTGTGTCAATAATCTCAAACACAGCAATGCAGTAAAGGAATACCTGGATATAAAGAAACACACAGTAGAACACCATCAGTCATGGACTGGTCACTCAAGAGACCAGTTTGCAAAATTATTGAAGCAGTACTGGAGAACAAAGTAAATGAAAGATATTGAAGAATTAAGGTGGTCATTCCAAATATCAACTTTAAAGTTTATCAGAATTGTGGAGACTGTTATATACTGTATTTCCATAAATGCTTGCACATACTTCAATGAATCACTGCATCTATTTCCCATTTTCAAGCAAAATGTAAAGAAATGAGTGGTGGCTTATGTTGCAGCTTTAAGGCAGGGATGACCACTGGAGTTGCCTTTTTGTTCAAATGCTTTGTTCCGAAACCCAGTCATTGAAACATACAAACTGATCCTCTCCTACTCCGTGCCCAAAAGCTACGGTGGGCCTCCACCCAAGTGACGTTCAAGGAACATACCTCAAAGCAGTTTTTTTTTGACACACCAACATTCAATGCCATCTTGTAAATATGACTACTCTGACAAATAAACTGTTCAAATGAAAAATACACCAAAATATACATGCAAAAGTGTGGGGTACCTTTGACCGATAAACAAAGTATAACAATTTTAACATAACCCGACCCCAACAATATCTGTAGCTCTCATACTTAACAGTTTTGCACAGTAGTGTAACTGTATAAAAGCTAAAAAAAATAATAATAATCCTCTCTAAGCTACACAGAAAACTAGCTAACTGTATTTTGCAGCTCATGCACTTTAAGAACTCTATAAAGATGACAGACATTTTTCTGGCCTTTCTCTCCCTGTAATAAAATGTCTTGAGGGAATTTTAAGAGCACATTCACACTGTGTGTTTGTTTGTGTCTGTGTGTGTGTGTGTGTCTGTGTGTGCGCGTGCTTTGGCAAAAACAGAATTTTTTTCACATCCAAGAATTACTCAAACTTTGGTTTCACAGTGATGCCTAGCCTTCACCTTATCTCCTCCCTGCTGTTTTAGAATACTTTTCTGAGTCTGAGTAATTTCCTTTGCATCAGGGTGATTTCTCTCTGTTGACCATTTTAGGGACATAAAATAAAGGCAATTTCATCAAATTGTGCCAATCTGCACTTGAAACAGAAAGCTGTTGGCTGTTGCTTCAGCCTGTCTGGTGCTGACTGCCTTGGTTTTGGAGGCGAGTGGATGTCAGGGTTTTTGTGCATTATTTATAGTGGGGTTTGCTGGGTGAACTGCAGCATCAAGAGTCAGCTAAAATGATCCATGGATGCTGTTTAGCAGCTGACTGTGGTGCTTGACTTTCCTGTTAGTGGAATACAAAAAATTAAAATCTCAGTGGAGAGCGAGGAAGTGATTACATGTGTGAGAGACTATTGTGAAAAACAAAAAAAGCACATCTGAGTCTTTGACAGTGGTACAGTATAAGCCAGGAATCAGAGAAGCTGTTAGATGTGTAATTTGGGAGTATTTCATGCTTTTGAAAATAGGGTTAGCACACTATCTGCTTTGCTTGAGCGGTGTGTTACTGGAGAATTCCTAAGTGGGCTAGCTGGCTGTAAATTGGGTCACTGCTGAATTAAACACCAGTGCTTTCTGTGCTGCTGCACTGCTGCACCAGAGAAGGCCAGGTTAGAAATAGTCATGACCACAGAGTCTAAATTCACAGTTGAGCCCTGGTGGACAGGGAGAGTGGGACTATGAACACAAGAAGTGGCATTTCAGAAGTTCGCCTCAAACAAACACGCCTTCTGTCGTGGAAAGGTTATGCCAAGCATCACCAAAAGAAAGCTATTTGTGAAGGCGTTTCTGACTCACAATCATTGTGTGCAGCAGAAATCAACATGGAAGAACATCTGAGAGGCAACGACTACTTTGTTGCTCTGACGAGGATCTGGAAAAAAGGAGCGCTGAAAGACATGGAGAGACTTAATAGGGAGAAAAGCATAAGGAGGCATGAGATGAGCCAGATAGAGTGTAAGTTGCTGTGGAGTTCCTGCAAGTTTTTTGACAGTTTGGATCTGGCTCGAGTTTTGACCACCACTCAGAAGAAAAGACTGCATATGGTTCTCAAAGCAGACTAACAGAGAGTGCAGCTGACTGTGACCGGAGTGGAAGAGGGCCAAAAAAAAGAAAGCAAAGAAAAAGTAGCAGCAGAAGAATGGAAGAGGGAATAAAAAATAGATGCATCTTGATTAAAAATAAGAAATTCATAAACACATACTTCCCTAATCATGAAACTGAGAAATAGCAAAGGGGAATAGATGAGGCAGACTTAAGAGCCAAGAGCAGCACATTTGAATTCAACCCTCTGTAAGGTTGCAGTCCTCCTGTCCCTGAGCTTTCCCAGTACTCTGCAGTGGTCCCGTGGCTCAACCTGCTGTATCCAGTCAGCCACACTCAAGGACAAACACACTTAGAGGGCAAGGGAATTAATATTTGATATAGCTATGCATCATGTGGTGAGACAGTCAGGAATACAGGACTAGCAAGACAGAACAGAGCCAATGCCATGAATAACCACTCCCTACTAACTAAAACTAATTTCATCTGCTGTTTGAAAAAATACTTTCCACTGTTGTTTGGATCTAGATGCAGAATGCGACTCGTTGATCATCCTTAGGCCCTACAGAGTAGACAACTCAAACTTACGCTGAATATGAATATAATTCCTGCATAATGAGCACAGGTATTGTCAAAGGACCCGTGTCAGAAAGAAAAAATGTGTACACTAAAATTGGCCTTGATGACACGTCCTCTATATTGGATACATACACGGATAACCATTCTGACTTCTCAGGTGACACATGACTTCTAATCAAAGAGGTCACATTTTTGTTGCTTTTTGTTACAATGATGAACCAGAGATGTCCATGATTTTTCTTGTCTATAAGTCTGTGAGCTGTGTAGTTGTTGAAGAATGCAAAGAATTCATAGACAGAAAGTCTTTTAATCCAAAAGGTTTTTCATTTGTGGAATATAGAGATACCAAGTTGCGCTGGATCAAAGTTTTATTTAATTTTTGAAAGGTTCCCACACAGAACTTTTCAATGACTGTAGCAGTCCGTGGCTTTTTATGTTAAAAAAATGTGGTGGGGACAAAAGTGGCAGAAATGGATGCCTGATGGGTAAGGTGTTTTGGGCATGTGCAACCAGGAGGAGGCCTCTGGGCAGAGGATGGGTGGATTATTTGAAAATGCAGTAATCTTGCTCCTGTCAATTTTTTTTAACAAATCTTTGCAAAACTGATTATGAATTCTAGCGCTCGAGGCTATAGGCTTTCCTGGGAATAAATGGTTACAAAAACGTGCCTAGTTTTCTATCCACAAAAATGTGCCAGTTTTTGTGGATAGAAAATTAAATCCTTCACTGTTAAATCTAGTCAGAATATTACAAAGACTGGGAGTCACAAGTTATCCACCTTTTTTTTCTAGACTTTTGTTTTATTGCATGTTATATAAGAAGGCTAGAAATCCAGTATTGTTGAGTGCTTTGGTTATCAGTGCAGCCCCAACAGGCCTTGGGGTTTTGAAACATAATCGCCATTGTGTGCTTACCAAAGTGCAACACAGACAGACAGCAAGGATTCATCTGAAGTTTTTTTAGCAGACTGAAGTGCATGCTGGATTGATTTTGCAGCAGCTTGGGAAAGGACTGAAGGCAGTCATCATGCCGTATGAGCGTGGATGTCAGTAGGGCAAAGCAAACAGGTATTAAACTAGTGTTGATTCACAGATAAACAAGTGTTGGGTTAACAGTATCAGAGTAATTATCAAGCAGTGATTTCATCTTTCAAATGGCAGACACAGGACTGTTTTTGACTCCTTTGAGTACAAGTTAAAGATCTGATAAAGAGTTTGACTGGGACTGAAGTACTGACTGTTACCGCAGGGAAAGAAAAAAACTACTGAATGACTGTCTCCAGGTCAGCAGAGGAGACAAGTGGTTGGATTTTGGAAATGGTTATCAGCTGAGCAAAAACCATCTCCACCAGCTTATTGTCACAAAGATAGGCTCTGAGTCAGAATTTACAGATGGTGGCTTTTAGGCTCTGCTTTATGAATAAGAGCAACGGCAAGACTGAAAACAATCAAAAATTAAATGTCATGCTAAGACACTGGGGGATGATATTTATATTAACGGTGGTGCAGATTTATATAAAAAAAGAAAACCCTATTCACTTCATTGTACTAAAGGAAAATGCCCCAGGATCCACTTAATCAGGACAAATTAACCTCAGGGTTAGAGAGGGTAAGATTTTTCACTTTGGACCAAAGCATCCTCTCGATCAAGCGACTGGCTAACGCCGTCATCCCGAGTACTGCAACATGTCAAACCCAGGACAAAAAAACGATGTCTTCACTAAAACTTAATCTGTATAACTTGGAACTATTTAAACTCTCCAGATGCCATCAGGAACAAATGCTGGTTATAAAAGAGATTAGGTGGGATGAAGGTATTATTATGCAGTATTGTAGTTCAGAGCTGTAGCAGGTTGCAATAATGACCTGTAATGTCACTTTATCTCCTTTCATCCTCTTTAGAAGCAGCAGACAGGCTGCAGTTTATATGTTTATTTAATCTGACACGTCCTCTTAATATTATTTAACACTGTTTTTGTAATTACAAATAAATGTCCTCATAGCTTTGATGGTGTCGTACTTCTTGTAGATGACGGGAAGCTGTCTCTGGATGAGTTCCAAGCATTCTTCTCAGATGGCACGCTGAATGAAGAGGAGCTGGAGAAGCTATTTCACACCATTGACTCTGATAACACCAGGTCAGCACCATTACTGCACGCCTGTCTGTGTGCGTGTTTGCCTGCAGCATGCACCATGCATCCATAGCGGCATGAAATAAAAATGAATACAGTAAATATACATGTGTGTGTGTGTTTTTGTGCTCACTTTGCCATGTTTTTTGTTTTTGATCCCACCGCACCATCAATTATGAAAGTCAGTGAGATGCACACAAGTACTTTCCTGCTGCACCATATCAGTTCTGCTTTTTCTTATGTGCGTGTATGTGTGTGTGCGTGTGTACGTGGCTGTGTGTGCATGCTTAGGTAGGATGTGTATAATTTACCCTGCAGTGAGGAAATGTCACCTGCCACCTTTGAAAGCTCTTTTTATGCAGACCCATTTGGACCAGAGCCCTTTGCATCAAGTGACACTTTTAAATATAAAAATAATAAATAATAAAAGCGAAAAAGAAACAGGAGCAGACATGAAGGGGAAGCAGCGAGTGAGAAAATGATGAAAGAAGCATAAAAACTGAGGAAAGCCATTGTTACCTGTTTTTTACATCTTTCCCCTTCTCTTCCTCTCTCTCCTCTAGACATTAACCTCTTTACAGCTACTCCCAGGACATTTTATTTTGATTCTCATTGAATCAATTTATTGACCCTTTATAATCAGCCAGTCAGCTCAGAAGAAGAGTGCTGACACAGTGGGATCTGAGTAATCAGAAGTCTAGCTCTGTTAATAAAATGAAACCAGGCAGAACAAAAGCTGACCTTTATCGTTTTTGTAGAATTGAATTAGGTTTAATATATAAATCCTCCCCCCGGCTCAGGATTTTTACATCAGCGCAATAAGTGGTCCAAGCAACAGCCCGCCGTCTCTTTCACATCAGTGAGATTGCCACTTGGAAATGGGCTCACTTTATCAATCTTACTTGCTGCAGAGAATGCATTCAGAAACTGCTCTACTCATTAGGGTTAAGTAGATTTGGTGGTTGCATGCCAGGCCTTAGCATTATCACGTGACAGCAGATAGGATTATTGATTGGTCCGAAAAAAAAGGAGAAACTCTGTAAGCATTTCCTGTGTGAAGCAAGAAATTGATGGATGCAGAGGAGAGACTGAGTGTTGTCCTGCCTCCAGCCGTTCGTCTCCCTATGTCACTCTTTTGGTCTCTTCCCATTTCTCTTCATCCTTCTTCACTATCAGGCTGTTTTCTGAGCTTTTTGTCATGCTCTTCAAGCTTTCATCCTTCTATCACTCAACTCATCAACACTCTCCCTCTTCATCCTCTCTCCATCTGTCACTCATTCCCCTTCTCCTGCACTTTCAGGCTTCAAATCTTCCCTGCACAAGTCTCAGTCAGTTTCACTTGCTTTTTCCCCATGAACCGATGAGGCAGAACGAAAACTCCTGCAGTCTTTTTTTAGAACATAATTGCACTAAATGCAGGGAGACACTCACCTGCACATCTGAGTAATTTAGTTGTTCAGTTTGTTCAAAAGCACTTGAAGAAATCTGGAGTTGCTATGATCATTATTACAAAAACATATGGCTATTTGTCTGCCTTTACACACATGCAGTACAGTTTCATCATCAGACGGTGAGTGCAAGGGTGGACATCCTGCCAATTTTTTGTGCACCAACTGCACATGCGCCCCAGGTCGGGGACTTCAATCAGACTTCAAAGAAGTATAGCAGGAATAACTACTCGACTATCGTGGTCCATGTCCACAGCAGAGTATAATCAAAGCTTTACTGTTTCAGCCGCCACCTTGCTGTTTATTTTGGTGTCAGACGTTACCATATTTGGAAAAGAGTAAGTGGAGTCTTAATTTATCAGCTAAGATTGGATGACTACATTTAATTAGTGCTAAGTAACAGAATTATACTGCATTTTACAAACATCTTGGATGGCCTCAACCACAAAGCATGCTATATTAAATTCAAAGTCTTTTTCTTTTGTTTTCATTATATTTTCAGCAGTTTATTTCACAAACTAGGAAGCCACTGTGACGATGCTGCTCCATTGCGATGCTACTCTGCTACATGTGCTGCAGACAGTGCAGAAAGTATTGGAAACTGGGAGAGGCTCTGCTTGACAAACAGTGTCATGACAAATCCAAATTACCAAAAGCATAATTTTCTGCATATTAATGTTCAGTTAAAATAAGTACTAACAAGTCTTTTATAGGTCAATATGTCCCCTAAAAAGGAATGGCCAAAGTTGGTGCAGATGTCCTAAAAACCTTTTAATACAGGTTTCAAACTATTAGATCAGAATACCTCTTACTAAAACTGAACTTGTACAGTTGGTTGAGTGAACCTTTAATATGCACAGCCTCATATCAGCGTGTTTCATTGTCTTCACATCTTCAGTGGATGTTGTAAAATCTAACAACAAACTGGTACTTAATAAGGTGGAATCTCAAGTACAATAAAATTCATTACTAACTCAATAGGCGGCTGCATCACTTGCAGAGAACAACATAATTACTGGTTTACTCTGTCTTTGAAAACACACCCTGCATCTGGAACTACCAGTTGGATAGTAAACAATCTGTCGCTTTCATTTTAACCATCAAAAATGTTAGAACAACTTTATAACACTCAGTACACAGACATCCCTAAATTCTGTTTAAGCTGCATATGCTGTGCGTAAACATGAAAATGCATTCATTGTTGGGTAACACTAGATTTTTGGTTGCCATTATTAAAGCCCATCTGTCACAGCGAAGGATCAGGATTCATCCTGGCTGAAATACTGTGCGCAAATACTTAATAAAATAAATCAGAGCCTATTAAATGAGGCTGCTGAACAAGGATCAGCATAACGTATGGTGTTTTAAATATTCAAATTACATTTTTTTCACTGTTTTTAACACTTCATTTCTCATTATGTTTGTGGACTTACTGAGCAGTGATTTATTATTACAATGAAGAGATGGACAGATGGAGTATTTCTGCCTATCTCCTCCACTAAGCCACAGTTCCTCCGTCATCACTTGCATCTCATCCATCTTTTGGATAGATCGTCCTTCTTCCTTCATTTCCACCTTTCTTCCATACTTTTTCTGTCCCACCCCGCTTCTCCTCCTGTGTTCTCTTTTCTCTTCTGGTCAGTCACCAGCGAAGGTCTTCTTTGAACCAGTGAAGAATTCATTGCCAAATGAGTCCCCACACACTGAACAGAGTGTGAATGATGGCGGTGGATTGATTCAGACTCCTGCCACAGTCTTGTTAGATCACTCTGCTTGCCAAGCTCTTTTTGTATGTGTGACTGCATGCAAAACAACTTTCCTCTGTTTCTGACCCTGCTCTTCTCCATTCTTTTCCTTTCTTCCACTCTCTCTCCCTTTCCTTTCTTTCCTTCTTCTGCTCCTTTGCTATGCTGTGATAGTAATGTTGACACTAAGGAACTCTGCGGTAAGTAGACTGCTGACACACACTCATACTCACACACACACACACTTACTTCCCTGCCACTGCCCTCATTTCCTCTCTTATCCATTATTTAAAAATACTTGCCTGCTGAAATGCAAAATATTTTTTTATATATGATATTAAACCAGCTATTTTGGGCTAACCGCTGCAAATTATTTTATGACTCTACAAGCTGTGTGCATTTATGT
>VVHJ01061874.1:0-15547 GCA_015107715.1 Tylochromis polylepis | reverse complement strand
TGCCTCTGGCCTGTTTTTTTTTTTTTTTTTCTTCCTTCCCCCAGTACTATGACACCATTGAGGATGCTCTTGGAGGGGGTCAGGAGCCTCACTTTGACGGCCTGATATTTGTCCACTCTGGTATTTACACAGACGAATGGATCTACATCGAGTCGCCTATCACAATGATCGGGGCTGGTAAGTGCGTTTGTAGTCATGGTTACGGTTTCAGTGTGCCCTTGTTTAGTCTGGTCTGTAATTAAACCAGTCTGGTCTTTTTGTAGCTCCTGGAAAAGTAGCAGAGAAAGTTATCATTGAGAATACCAGAGACTCTACGTTTGTATTCATGGAAGGTTCAGAAGATGCTTACGTTGGCTACATGACCATTAGGGTGAGATGACTCTGATATTTCTTTCCTCACATATACAGTAAATATATCCTTTTTTTCCTATGTTGTATGTATGTTAGTCCTGATTTAGCTACTGTTGTCACATTCGACGTTAACAGTTTTCTCTCCTGCAGTTTAATCCTGATGATAAATCCGCCCAGCACCACAATGCACACCATTGCTTGGAGATTACAGTTAATTGCAGCCCCATCATTGACCACTGCATCATACGCAGCACGTGCACAGGTAATTCTGTTTAGACCTGACGTTCCAGGCCTTCAGAGGGGTCAGTGGGAGCATTTGACAGAAAGTCTTATGGTACCCCATAAGACAAAATGGCAGAGAATTACCTAGGTCTTGTGTTGAGAGAGCGAGACACACACACATTTATTTATATATATGTGTGTGTGTGTGTGTGTGTGTGTGTGTGTGTGTGTGTGTGTAAATTTTCCCTTCCTGATGAAGCACAGATTGTTTTTTTCTTTTTTGTTGCTTGTTTTGACAGGTACATTTGTGGACTAATATATCATTGTTGTTCTTGTTTCAGTGGGGTCAGCAGTGTGTGTCAGCGGTCAGGGTGCTTGTCCCACAATCAAGCACTGCAACATCAGTGACTGCGAAAATGTTGGTCTCTACATTACTGACCATGCACAGGTAATGCACACCTGTCGTTCATGTTATTTTAAATATAAAACTTAAATGCGTATGTCAGCTTCTGCTGAGCATGTCCAGCAGTTTCACATCTTCACTAGAGCTAAAGGAAAAGCAGTGTTAGTGGCATGCATCTATTGCAGTTATACATTCCTGGCTGGCTTTATATGTGAATACTATCACAAGTCTAGGCCCAGTCTAGAGACAGCAGCCTTTATCTGTAAGGTTAAAAGAAAATTTAAACTAATCAACAGACTTGCAGTGGGACCTATTATTTGTTTTGTTCCTATTTTCTGCCATGTGTATAATGCTACAGTGCTAGAATTAAACATTAAAAATGGCCAAATAATCATACATGTATTTGTGATGAGTGAGTCATTCAGCTAAGCAAGAGTTTAGGCCTCAGACTCAGTTTCCAGTGGGAGTTTGTTTTTTGTTTTTTTTGCTTGTTTCTCTGATTGTGTGGTTATGGTCATTTGCTGGAAGCAAAGCACACCTACAGAATCAAATTAGTCTCCTTGGTAAATGTAAATGAATGAACACATTCTTGCCAAACTGTCTCCTTGAGTAGTGTTGAAAGCATGTAATTGCATACAAATAACTGACAGTGCAGGGAGATTTATAGTTGTTTGGTTTATGCACAATAAAACTTTACTTGCTACATTAACTTTGGTGTTTCCTACCAGCAGGTGATTTACACACACACATCTGTTGACAGAAAAAAAACAAAAGAAAGATATTATACATCTTGTGACTAAACGAGCAAGTCCACATTTATGTCACTTAGAAAGTAGGTAATTGGCATAACCAAAGAATTCTTGCTGTATTGCTGCAAAAGTTTGAGTTGTCCTTTCTCATATTCTGTATTCAGGTTTAGACACAACAGGATCGTTGGAAAAGCTGCTATTTTTAATCAAGAACTAGAAATTATGTTACTTGGATTTGCTATTTGTTTTCAGAGCCTAATACTTAGTGCTCCTTTTATTCTGATTAAATTTGCCAAAGCTGTGTTTTCACGAACTTCCCATTAGAAGAAGCTGGCCATTGATAAGACAAATGCTAAAAAGGATAAACTGCAGTTTTACATAAAGGATCAGGGCCAGCTGGGGACAAGTAGGTTTATTTTAAATGCAATTCTTCATGTCTTTCAGGGAATCTATGAAGACAATGAGATCTCAAACAACGCTCTGGCTGGGATCTGGGTGAAAAACCACGGCAACCCAATCATCAGACGGAATCACATCCACCACGGCAGAGACGTGGGAGTTTTTACATTTGACCACGGCATGGTGAGATCCACCTTACTGACGCTTTTGTGTTGTGTATGTGTGTGCATGTTTGTCAGCCACTTAATTGTATGAGAAGAATTGTAAATGTACAGTGTGTAGTAGCCTAATAACACTAGTGCAGATTAACTAGGTGAAAAACATAAAACAACATGATGATGGTGCACATACAAGGGCAAGCTTTGAAAAAGTCATTCCTGCTGAATATCTGTTAATATTTTTATATTTAAAAGTCTGTCTTTATTGGTTACATGCAAGTGTTTATTGCCTAAAAACCACTTCGATAGGCTTATAATAGGTTTGTCATTCTCTGTTTCCAGGGTTACTTTGAGAGCTGTAACATCCATAGGAACCGTATAGCCGGCTTTGAGGTGAAGGCATACGCCAATCCAACAGTGGTTCGTTGTGAGATCCATCATGGTCAGACAGGAGGCATCTACGTGCATGAAAAGGGCCGCGGCCAGTTCATTGAAAACAAGATCTTTGCAAATAACTTTGCAGGCGTGTGGATCACTTCCAACAGTGACCCCACAATACGGTCAGTATGAACTGAAAGTCTTGAGTTCAAATCAGGTCAGCATTCAAATCCATCCAATTATTCAGGTTCTCAAATTTGTTGTTCTGTCCAAAACAGGGGCAATGCCATTTTTAATGGTAACCAAGGTGGAGTTTATATTTTTGGTGATGGCCGAGGCCTCATTGAAGGAAACGACATCTATGGTAACGCCTTGGCAGGAATCCAGATCAGGACAAATAGCTGCCCTATTGTCAGGCACAACAAGATTCATGATGGCCAACATGGCGGAATATATGTGGTAAATATTTCTGAAAATATTGTTTTCCATATTTAAGGGTTTTCACTTCCAGCTTTCTTGGCTATAATGTGGAAACCGTGTGTTTCTGTGTCGTGCAGCATGAAAAAGGACAAGGAGTCATTGAGGAGAATGAGGTGTACAGCAACACACTGGCAGGAGTGTGGGTTACAACGGGCAGTACGCCAGTGCTGAGGAGGAACAGGATACACAGCGGGAAGCAGGTCAGATCACAGGCTAGTTAGTACACCTACAGGGATGTATACTGTTCATCTGATCATAATGGTCATGAAATCACAAATTTCAATTTAAGACCAACTTGATGTCCTGTGAATAAAACAAGATGGATAAAGGAGTGATCTTAAACCAGATTTATGTAAAAGCACATTATGAAATGCTAAATAAAAGCCAATATATTTTCAATGCCATTTCAACAGGTTGGGGTTTACTTCTATGACAATGGCCACGGTGTGCTTGAAGACAATGATATCTACAATCACATGTACTCTGGAGTTCAAATAAGGTTTGTGTAACGTGACAAATAATAACTAGTAACATAAGCAAAGATTCACCTGAGCAATGTCCTGATGTTAGGGTGGTTTGGTAGAGTAGTATTGAAGCAGCCCCTCACTTTTCAATTGTGTGTGCCCCCCCCCCCCCCAGGACGGGCAGCAATCCTAAGATCAGACGGAACAAGATCTGGGGAGGCCAGAATGGGGGCATTTTGGTTTACAACTCAGGTGAGAAGAGGAGCTTTTTCTGTTTTATTGCTCTCACTATTGCCACTGTTTAAACAGTATATTATTAACAATGTGTCAATATTTATAGCATGTTGCCTCAGTGTATATTTTTGTGTTCTTCTTCTTTTTTTTTTTCTTGTTAGGCTTAGGTTTCATCGAGGACAATGAGATCTTTGACAATGCAATGGCAGGTGTGTGGATAAAGACGGACAGCAACCCCACTCTACGGAGGAATAAAATCCACGATGGGAGAGATGGTGGGATCTGTATATTCAACGGAGGAAGAGGTAACTGATTTACTGCTTACTGTGGAAGTGGAGTAAATACTCAAACAGTTAAAAGTAGTATAGATCCAATTTGGCTTTATAATATGAGGAAATTCAGAACTAAATTACTGTAATCCTATCTTTTGATATGTAAACCTTTTTATTAGTGAATTGTCAGATTAACAGTCTGTTTTTGCTCATTAGGTTTGCTAGAGGAGAATGACATTTTCAGAAATGCTCAAGCGGGGGTCCTCATTAGCACCAACAGTCACCCAGTACTGCGGAAAAACAGGATATTTGATGGCTTCGCTGCAGGTGGGTAATGCATGCACTCTAGCTTTAATAGCTCATGATTTAAAACTTGTGATGAGATGTTTGAATCTAATTATTGTGGACTTTCAACATCACTGTGTCTTTGTAAAGAGATTCTTATTTATTTATGTAAAACTAGGTATTGAAATCACCAACCATGCCACGGCGACTCTAGAGGGCAATCAGATCTTCAACAATCGTTTTGGGGGGTTGTTTCTTGCATCTGGTGTCAATGTTACAATGAAAGGTACCGTATTAGTGGCAAAGATTTTTAAACATTGTTGAATAAAAATGCAGAAATCTCATAATGGATCAAAACATCCACGTACAAATTTCTGCTCTTTCCTCCAGATAATAAAATATTGAACAATCAAGATGCCATTGAAAAAGCTGTGAGCAGAGGTCAGTGCCTGTACAAGATTTCAAGTTACACCAGCTACCCAATGCACGATTTTTACAGGTAAACTTTTTTTTCTTTTTTTCCCCTCTCACACTCAAAAATAACCTCAGCTGTTTTTGTTTGGTGATTGTTAAAAAAAAAACACACCTTGGGTTCCCATAGGTGTCACACTTGTAACACAACAGACCGCAACGCCATTTGTGTGAACTGTATCAAGAAGTGTCACCAAGGACATGACGTGGAGTTCATCAGACACGATAGGTAAGTCTGACTGATGCATACTAGTAAACAGAACAAACTAAATACACCCTGGATGTAAATGGATGACAGACTTTGCACACTTTGGGATAATAAATGTTCTCGAAGTGAGATTTTAACATGAATACAACAGCAAACAACTATTTGCCATATTATTATTGTAGGGTCATTACCTTACATTATAAGGCTCCTTGAAGCATGTCTTGTTGTGATGTGTGACTTTATAAATAAAATTCTGTTGAATTGAGTATTGGCGTCTGTAACAAAATGGGATTCACCTTAACTTGCCACATCTTTATTTGCTGATGCAGGAATACCATCTTTGAGACAAATGGTTTGCTTCTAAGAGCACTGATAATTAGCCAAAATCTGCTTATTTGAATTAAGACAGTGGTAGGATGAATTGAATGAAGAGACACAAAACTAGTCAGTCTGCCTGATGGTAAAGAGAAGAATGTGCATGCTTGCTTATAAGAAGCTTGGGTCTAAATACACTGTTTAATTTTTACTAGTCACAGATATATAAAAGCATATTAAATACAATATAATGTATTTTCTTCTTTATGTTTTTGTGGATCAAACTTAATTATTTCTCCTCCTCCATGTCTGCCTACAGATTCTTCTGTGACTGTGGTGCTGGGACGCTGTCAAATCCTTGCACGTTAGCAGGAGAGCCGACACATGACACAGACACTCTGTATGACTCAGCTCCCCCTATAGAGTCCAATACATTGCAGCACAACTGAGCTCAAGTCCTGAGGTGCTTCTGCACTTCAGCAGTAATGGACGTATAAGACACTTTAAGTTGTGCCGTGGATGAGCAATTCCAAACTAAAACAGATTCACTTTGGCAAAATATACAGTGACTTTAAAAAGTTAAACAAAAAAAAAAAAAAGACTTGCGACTCAGATATTCTAAAAGGAGACATTTAGAAAAAAGGTGATTTATGGATGCCTCACATTTTCTTTTCCTTACATCTTTTGACAAAAGATGACATCAGTAAGACAGAGCAGAAGAGCGACTGACTCAGGATTTGTGGATCTGTTGATTTGGTCAAGTAAATGATGCCGGTGAGAGTTGGACAAAATCCACCAAGGCTTATCTGCTTTGGGGAAGCGGATGAACGGGATACTGCAGTCATGTACAGATCCACCGTGGAGTCGGTCAGGAGAGGCTACAGCTCGTCTCATGAAAAGGCAAAAGCCCCCAAATACAACAATGCTTCCATCACTGGGCAACCGACGTGCTCGTATGATATGTACGGGAAAAATGACCTAGCACTTCAGCATTTTTTTTTTTTTTCTCCTTCAAGACAACTGTTGAGATTTGATTTTGTTTTGTTTTTTTGTGTAGTTTTGTATTTTCATGCAAAAATCTTACTGTACTTGAATGTCTTTATTTTATTAAATGTGTTTTAATTTTTTTTTTTTTTTGTTATTTTACCCTAGAATTGCTGTAATTATACTCATGTCGCAGTATCTAACTTCTTTCTGTGAAAGAGATCAGAGAAAAGAGAGGAAAACACTAAACACTTTCTCCAGCAATGTTGACTCCTTTACACTTGCAATACAGAAAAATAGATGTGTAATTGTGCTTTCACAAGACTTGTATATCTTGTGTTTGATGATATTCTAGTCTGCTTTACATGATCTATGCATTTTTTTGTTTTGTTTTTTTGGTTTAATATCTGTTGGCCTGTCACCATTACTTTAAATGAAGACCTGACAGTACAGATGTACTCACGACTTTATCTTGATTGGATATTAACCCGTGATAAACTAATTATGAGTTTTCTTTTTAATAATCTCTGGCCCTGGTCAGCATTTGATAATAAATGACCTGAGGCCATTTAGTCTGTTACTTTGAACTGATCTCAGTTCAGTAGGTAATCTAGACAGTTGTTTTTTTTGCTACCGTTGCAGGCACAGATGCTGTTTAACAGCCCATTAGGATACAACTTCTGGCTACCTTTATGGCCTCCAAATGAAAGAGCCGAGTCTTATGAAAGCATAAGTTTTGATGCGTTTTTCCATTGTTTGCCAATGTTGCTGGAGAACTTAAAGAGGCTTTTACTCTACTGAAGCTGAGACAAGTATCTATATACAGCGCTTTATTGGTTTCATTGCCCCTTTCCCCCAATTCATGTGTACTGGTGATTGTGGGTTCTCATACAGACTGAAATGTATGCATGTATCATAACATCTAGACTTAATATATTGTGAAGTATTCAATAACCGTTATGTAGGCGCTAGCGTGAATTAAAAGGGTTTAATTTCCTAGATGAAACATTGTCATTTTTTAAAATAAACTTTATTAGATCAATTCAGTAGTGTTTTTTTTTTTTAAATGACAAGGAAACAAAAATACATCAAGCTTTTAACAACAGTTTACAGAGTACTGAGCAGTTGAATGAGGGAAGTGAAACGGGTGCTGTCCAGTGTGGCATCCTCAGCAAACTGGCACAGCTTCCTGTATGAGGGGACAGGAGGGAACATAAGTAACCACGCTCTGACTTTAACAAATCAGCATTGTGTGTCACTGTAGTATCCGCAGAATAACTGATACAAAACAATGATACGTACTTGAAAAGTCTGAGACTGACTGTGCTTTTCTCAAACTCTCTGGCCTTCCTGTGTCCTGACTGGATAACTTCCTCTGGTAGGTTGGCGAGTCGAGCAGCATTGAATCCATAACTCTTAGGACAAGCACCTGTTATGAACTTGTAGAGGAAAGTGATGGTCTCTTGACTTGGATCCTCACACTCATTCTCCACCATGCATGCCTGAAGGAGGGGGTGAAAGGGAACATGATACTTAAAACCCACAAAGAGACTGCATTAAAGGGAAGAAAAAAAGTAAATCATTGCCCCCTGCTGTTCCCCCTAATGAACAGCAGGGGCAATTTTGGTTGTAAAAAAGTCCAAAATGAGCCGCTATCTTCCTTTATGACCCGACTAAACACTTTTGCTAATGAGCTGATAAGAACTAAATGAGACCTTCATCCTATTTGTGACCTAATTTTCTAGGTCCTATCCCTCCCTCAGTTGTCATGCCTTGTTTCAAAACAATAAAACGTCTCAAGACAACCAAAAGGCTCAACTTGAGGTTTCATAACAGAAATTCACATACAGATGATACATCTGATCGTAAGCAGTTTACTGTAATGCCAACATAGTGCACATTATATATGATAAACTAAAGTAACACAGACTAACAAACTGTAAATATCAGTATCTCACCAATTGCGTGAAACTTGCCATGCACAGTTTGAAATGATCAAATTCTAGTGTGTACAAAATGTCTTTATTTCTTCAGTTCAATTTTATTTATACAGCACCAAATCACAACAACAGTCGCCTCAAGGTGCTTTATATTGTAAGGTAGACCCTACAATAAACCTTAAAATTATTTGCACCATGTTACAAAAACAGCAAAATGTTAAGAGCAGGAAGCTGCCGGTTGTGGCTAGGGAAGCACCCACAATGTTGGCTCCAGGCATGCAGCTGTGCTTGAAGAGCAGATGTGGCTACAAACTGTTCAATTCATTGTCTCACACTAAAAGTTTTTGCTTTCATTTGTCTTGTACATAACCTCATTAATGCACTCTGAAAGCAAGAACTCAGCTCATACTGGATACTTGGGGCACACACACTGACCCATTTTTAGAAATGGGTTGAGAGGCTGTGAAAAGTTTAAATAAAAACAGAATGCAATAATTTGCTAATCATTTGAATGCTATATTTGACATTAATGTATAAAAACATAGCCTCATTTATATATTTCAGGATTCATTTCCTTGCAAAATGTACCATTTAATTGGTATATTTATAAATTTGTCTTTTTATTACTGTCCTAAATGACCTTGCATTATCGACTATTGCGTGTGATTTGCATTGCTGTACTCACCATGTGGCCCAAACGCACAGCAGGGTTGTTGGCATAGTCCTCCACCAGGGAGTGGTAATGTGTAGAGAAGAGAGTGCGACAGCAGATCTTCTCAGCAAGCTCCTTTACAACAGCGCTGGCGATTGCTGTGCCATCATATGTGGCTGTGCCCCTTCCTGCAAGCAGTTCACAGCTCAGTGATTACACCACAACAATATTGTGCTGAGAATACTGTCTATGCTATCCACCAATCATGTGAATAAGCTTTAATAAGCAAACTAACTAAATAAATAAATGTTTACCTAATTCATCCAGAAGCACAAGTGAGTGTTTAGTGGCATGGTGCAGGATGCTGGCAGTCTCACTCAGCTCCACAAAGAAGGTGCTTTCTCCTGTAGAGCACAGAGTTGAAAATACAAGCTCAGCTCATGAAGCACAAGATCTCATCATTCCTAATATGTTAAGAGTCTCTGATGTTACCAGCCATGATACGATCTGAGGCGCCCAGCCGAGTGAAGACCCTGTCAACTGGTGTGAAGCGGAGGCTCTCAGCTGGAATGTAGCAACCCAGCTGGGCAAGAATGATCACGAGTCCACACTGTACAACAGGAGCAGCACGTTATCTTAATATGGACCAACTGAGACTGCAAATACACTGTCTATGTAGACTGTGGAGAAAACATATGAAAATGTACGCATACATTTATATAGTCATGAATACCCACTTGTCTCATTAGAGTAGACTTTCCACCCATGTTTGGTCCTGTGACGAGGACGCAAGAGGCCAGACTGTCATCCTCACCATTTTCACCGGTGCCAGGGCAGCCAATGAAGATGTCATTAGGAATGAAGTCGTCGCCAAAAAAGGTCTTGGTGACACAGGGATGACGGGATCCTGTGAGGTCGATGAAGGGTGCAACCTGGGTGTCATCCTCAGGAAGTACGACCTCTGGCCTGGCCATCGGCCCGTCGCCGCCCTGGCTGTAGCGAGACAAGGCCAGCAGTACATCTAGGGACAAAAAAAAGGACATAAATAATAAAGAAGTACTGAACATTTAATCAGTTACATTTAGGAACTAAAAAAAAAAATGCACATATTTAATGCATGTCTTATAGGTCTGCTTTGGTACAATAAAATTAATAAAACCAAACCTGTGGCTGGGGCATGTCCCAGTGGTACAAAAACTATGCAATAATCTCAATAACTGCAAAGACCAACATAGAATTTCCCTGAAAGAGAGACTTAGCCAAGTTGTGAAATAAATGTACTTACTTCTAACAAGCCCTCAGACTGGTGCAACATCATTATTTTAAAAAACACAGTATGGCAGTTTCTCTGTAACATCTGCAGGAAGTGTATTGAGAGCAGACCCGTGTAGTGAAAACATGTTTGCATAAGCCAAAACAAAGCATACTGAGACAAACAACACAAATTACATATTGAGAAGATGAAGAAAATGTTTGTACTGTTTAAAAAAAAAAGAAAAAAAGAGGGTTGTTACCAAGCACTGCCATGCACTCCACAGCAGTCTTCCAGTCACTGTAGTTCTTGTCAAAGTTATAGAAGAGCCTCCTCATGCAGTCTTTGAGTGCAGCATCTCTCTTCTCCTCAAATCCTTGCAGCTCTGAGAAAATCCGTTCAGTCTCCTTTGTCACATAACGCTTCCAGCCTTTCTTTGTAGACTTCAACTCATACTCTTCGGGGACATTCCTCTTGGAGATGCTGTCAGGAACCTCCATCTGATAGCGGTTTTTCCCAGTTCCCCAGAAGGACATGCTTTTACAGCCAAGTCTCTTCTTCTGTCTGTCCAGGTAATCCTGCAGCTCTCTTTCACAGTTCTTGATTCCAGTCAGAGCCTGGTCGTACTCCGGGTCAAAGCCAGCTTTGGGGGTTATTACTCCAGTAGTGCGGGCTTTCTGGTGGTCAAAGGCAGTGTCCCAGCGTTTTAGTTCACCAGAGAGGTCGGGAAAGAGGCCGTTCTTTTCGCTATTCAGGCTGATAACTTGACAAAGCAACGTGGAACGAAACTCGCCTGAAACTGGAGCAAAGGCAGAAACGATGTCCTGCATCGTTTTGAAACCTTCCAGTGCTGAGAGGAAGTCTGCTATCTTGCGCTTGCTGTAGGTCACTTCCTCATAGAGAACTGCTCTGCTGTCAGGGTGATCCTGGCTCTTCAGAGGTGTCCCGATACTGTGGATTTTGCTCAGCAGGCGCTCTAGATCTGGAAGTTTTTTTAGAAAGTCTGAAACCTCAGTAGCCTGGGCTTGAGCTCCCATCAGGTCCTCCACTGCATCCAATCTGTCCCTGATAGAAATGGGGTTACACAGAGGAGCGCAGAGCCACTGCTTCAGAAGCCTCTTTCCAAACGGAGTAGAGCAGGTGTCCAAACGCTCCAGCAGTGTCCCTTCTGTTCCTCCTGACCCATTCTGAAAGATTTCCAAGTTTGCCAGAGTCACTCCATCGAGCACCATCCGCTGACGAGTCTTGGCAAAGAAACTGGCAGGTCCTGCAGCTTTCTCCATCTCAACATCAACGGGGACATATTCTTCAAAGTTAGCCATGGAGAGCAGCTCTTGGTCCACCAAGCATTTCTTCAGGTAGAACATGCATCCACCCAAAGCTGACAGTGCTAGTTCATAGCCCTCCTTAGGAGTAAGGCACAGTGAATCACTCTCAGATGTCATCTCTTTTAGAAGAGCGGGGAGAAAGCTGCTCCCAGTCCCCTGCTCCTTGCCAGTTGCCTCTTTAAAATAATCTTCTTCTGAGAGGGTTTTCAGAGTCTTCTGAGCATCCCAGAACTGCGTTCCGGTGTTAAGTCCTTCCTGCAGAGCAGAGGACAGAGAGGCTTTGAGTATTTTGCGAGTTTCAACAGATGGGTTTCCCTTCTCAAAGAGCACCTCAGCGGGGGCATAGTGTGCTATGAGCGTACGCAGGCGTGAGCAGTGACGATCATCTGAGAACTGACCAACATGAAAACAACCCACTGATGTATCTACAAAACAGACTCCATATGTGCGGCAGCGGCCGGAGCTTTCCTCTTCAGCCTTTTCTTTCAAACTCAGGAGGAACTTGCTCAGGCTCTCTGAGGGAGCACCATCCAACACACTGTAGGTTTGGGTACCACGTGTGATAATCCTGCACACTTCTCTTCTCACTACACGGTCAAATTTAGTGGGCTTGAGCATCGTCTTACAGCGCGCTTCCATCATCTCTGGGGTCTCTGTCTGCTCCACGCGAGCTACCTTGTAGCCTTTCTGCACCAGTACATCTGAGAAACGTCCAAAGCCAATCTCCGGAAAACCAGAGTGCGCCCAGGTCCCCTTCATGAATGTCAGTCCCAGCTCATTGACTCCAATCACAGAATCCATGTGGTAGAGCTCATAAAACTTTCCCACCTTGTAGAAAATCACTGTATCAAACATCTCAGATTTGAGCTGCCACCACCGACGCATACCAGGACTGTTTCTATTCATGAAGTCATCTGGCACATACAAGGTGCTAGGATCATAGTCATCATCTGTCTGTCGCCGCCGTTTGCCATCTTTTCTCTTGCTGTCTTGCAACCACTCCAGCTTCTCATGATCCCAAACTGTCGCCCCTGCAGTGGAGCCTGATCCATTCACCTGGCTCTCAAAGCTCTCGGGAGCAGAGAAGGCTGACAAACGAGATTTTGTGTCAGCTGCAACTGTTGCTGGAGCTCTTTTAGGCGCAGCAGACGGGACAGTAGGTGTCTTTGCTTTTGTTTTAGCCGACTTTTCTGCAGGACGTTTGCGCTTGGCAGGCTTGATGGGGCTTTCCACTTCTGACTCTTGGGTGCTCTCTTCTTCCTCTTCACAGCTTGCCTCCCCTTCTTCCTCCTCATCCTCACTGCTGGACACAGCGTGTTCTGGTTTGAATTCCTCATCTGATCCCTCACTGTCTGAGGCCGCAATAATGCGCCGGCGCTTGGGTTTGCTTCCTTTTTCCGTTGATGCACGGGATGAACGTTTACTGACTTTGGATGGCTTCAGGTCTTCGCTTTTGTTTTCATCCTCATCACTGAGCTCTTCATCAGTCACTACCGAGCTGTCAAGCTGGAAAAAAGAATAAAAAATAAAATTAAAAAACCTGCATTACTGACCAGTAAGCTGATAAATCACACCATGTGACTAAAGCTCCTGATGAAAATGTTGCCCTGGCAATAACATTACTTTTAATATTACTGGAGAATTTAGACTTCATGACCACACTGGTGAAATATTATATTAAAAAATCATCAGGTAACCTCCATTTCTTCATCATCATCCTCTTCTTCATCAGATGGGTCCATGCAGAGAGGGATCTTTAATCTTTTTTCTGGGCTGTCAAACATAACTCCATCAGCCAGCTCCATTGCACGACGGATTACAGGTTTGCCACTGAAGAAGACTCCTCCAGCTTTAGCATCACTGCTGTCAGAGCCTGTGCAAATCATACAAAGACAATCCAGCTTACTCTGAGCAGACAGCAAACAATGGCCCCAAAGGGGATGTAAGCCACTGATACACTTGTGACTAGTCACAACCAACCTTGGTACTCTCTGACATATTTAGAGCTGACCCATCCTCTTGTTGGAGGTTCATCAAAGAAATGAACATGTATGCGCTGGTCATGACCACGGCCCCTCATCTGCTGCCCAGTCAGAGGCTGGGGTACTACCATGCATGGCCACCAGGGGTGCCCTTCCAGTTTTGCCCACACAAGGGCACCAGCACTGAATAAGCATGGAGGGCTGCTGAGGATAAGAAGAGCAAAGACACTTTAACACATCTTTCAGTGCTGTAAAATCAACTTTAAACGTGACTCATTGTGTGTTACAGTCGCTCTCTTTTAAGAATGGAGCGAAAAAAGCAACACCAGCTTGGACTTTGATTAGTCCAACATGCCCATCTTAAATATAATAATCAGTTTAAAATAGTAAAACAGAGGTACAAAAGCCGTTGCAATTCACTTGTGATAATGAGGTTTAGCAGATCCTTTGATCTTAATCGCACACATTGCCACATGTCAAAAATCATCTCCCCCTATCGTGGGGAGGGGTGTGGTGCCAACTTGAATAACAGTCTAAACTATGACAGAAGGTAGTGATGAGTCCACCCACCCTCCATTTTGATAAATACAGGCATTAGCATTGATTTGACCCAACACTTTATGGCCAGCATTGTTCTGATCGAGTCGCCTCCAATTTCACGTGTCCGTAGAAAAACTGAAAGGTCACACTACATGTATATTTTCTGTCAGCTCTCTTAATAAAGTTAATTTAAAAAGAGAACGTACGCAGGTGTTTCTGGGGGCCTGCAAACAATTTTCAGCAGAGGGAAGGAAAACTGTACGAAACCTGACTCCAGCAACTACACGGCTCCCAAATTCACTCACCTGTCTTTGGTTGTTTGGGCGCTGTCGCCAAATAGTTTCTTGAATCCTCCGCTCGCTGGCTTGGACTTACTTTTCTGCTTAGCTTTGTTGGTGTCTTTTGGCTGCTGCGGAGTCTGTTTAGCTTGCTCTTTCGGAGAGGAGTTGGACTTCTCTACAGACGAAGGCAGGTCTGCCTCGGCCGGGGAGGGACTCGGCTTCGGTTTGGCGACCAGCGGCGGAGATTTGGTGAAGAAATTAAAAAGCGAACTTTGCTTCGCCATGTGTGCGAGTTTAAAGTCTGTTTCCCTGTGTTTGTATTTTAAATAACTCTAACGACAACCACCACCAACCTTCCTGCAACAGCTAGCGTACAGCTAGTGAGCGTCACGGCGCGAGCGCAAGCCGTTCGCGGGAAACACACGCACAGGGTGTTGTGGGCGTGGACAAGAGCCTCGTCCAATAATGAGTTAGCACACTGTAACATGGGAATCACGTGACCCAAACACAACTTTTGTTGTTGGCCGTGCTGTTGGCGCTCAGAGGTCTTTTTCTTTTTTCTCTCTAAACTTTATTTCCAAGCAGATAAGAACAAATAACACTGTTTGTCATGTAGACACTCAACACCAGTGTTGGGCAAGTTACTTTGAAAAAGTAATTAGTTATAGTTACTAGTTACTTCTTCAAAAAAGTAACTGAGTTAGTAACTGAGTTATAATATTATAAAAGTAATTAATTACTAGGAAAAGTAACAATTGCGTTACTTCAAAAAAATGTGTAACCTCTGGGCTCCAGGGTATAATCGGCCGTTTTTGACTACTTTTGATTTGACCTCTACATTTCACCTTTAAAAACTATTTGCCTCACCTTGTTTGGTATCATTCTTTTCAGCACAACCTCACATGTCTGATTTTACTGTTATTTTTTCATTTTGACACACTGTATTTGATCTAAAATCAGACAAAAACATAAAATCCGAGAAGAAAAAAGTTGTTTTTTACTGTAACGACCACAAACATGTTTAACGAATCATTTTCATAACTTGAAATGCAAATATAAATTGTACATTTTAAAAACCTATGCACAAGTTTTGCAAACAACAAAGTTGAATGCAGCTATTTATCTAAAAATGCAGCCAAGGCGTTTTTTTTAACCATTTCAAACTATTTACAGAACAATCAGGCGTTCTGCATCAAATA
>VVHJ01061873.1:0-15059 GCA_015107715.1 Tylochromis polylepis | reverse complement strand
CAAAAGTCTCAATAAAAATACACTGCAAAATCTCCAGTGTTAAATTGACACTAGAAAGTGTCTATATGGGTCCACTCTTTTGAGTGTTAAATGAACACTTTTGACAGTGTTATATTTTTAACAGTAACTTAGTCAGTGTTAAAGATTAACAATGACTAACACCGAGCAGTGCTGATTTGCTAACACTGAAATATTACTAGCATTTTTAG
Source organism: Tylochromis polylepis (assembly GCA_015107715.1). Classification (NCBI taxonomy): domain Eukaryota; kingdom Metazoa; phylum Chordata; class Actinopteri; order Cichliformes; family Cichlidae; genus Tylochromis; species Tylochromis polylepis. Next base: position 14,850 of record VVHJ01061873.1, on the reverse strand, counting down.
TTATTTTCCAGTATTAGAAAATCAGCACTGCTCAGTGTTAGTCATTGTTAATCTTTAACACTGACTAGGTTACTGTTAAAAATATAACACTGTCAAAAGTGTTCATTTAACACTCAACAGTGTTCATTTAACACTCAAAAGAGTGGACCTATATAGACACTTTCTAGTGTCAGTTTAACACTGGAGATTTTGCAGTGTATATATATATATATATATGTACACATGTGTGTGTGTGTATTAAAAAAAATGAATCATGTTGGATTACTTTAATTTTATTTGAATCATCAAACTTTTCCCAGAAGCTGAAATTTACAGACTTGCAGACACAGACACAACTTAACCCGGGAGTTAACTGATGCCTTCAAGTGCACCGCTAACAATCACAATAAATAAAACGTCCAATCTGTAATTCAGTGAAGCACTTTAATGCTTGAGTAAAAGATTTAACAAGAAATTTTTTTTTAAAACAAAGTAAAATGCTTGATGTGGCTCAGCATGATTCTTGTACACCCTTTTCCCATCCAGGCACCTGGCAGTCTTCCGATCTACTAAAATGGAAATACATAAGAGTACAAGTCGTTATCACATAATTCACTATTATCTCTGTTATAGTGGAAAGAAGCCTTCTAAATTCGTAATGACTGGAACCTTGAATTTTGTCACCTTCATCTTACATTCTGGTTATTAATAATAATACCCTCATAAAAACCATACACTGCTTAGCAGTTGGCCCTAATTTCCTTTTATAATGCAAGACGAGCATTCTGAAAGCAGAATAGGAAATTGGAATGTTTTATGCTTATTATAGGGTTAAGACTGTAACTCAATTGCTGCACTACTTACTTGACACATCACTATACTGGTTTGCTGTCTTCTGCATAACCAAAGCTGAGCAGCTTTGACATGTCAACAGGAGCTGGTTTCTTGTCAATTACTCTGAAAGAACATTAAAAACATAAAGTCCAAATATGATGGAAACAGAAATGCGATCTTTTTAGTGTTTTTTCTTTCTTTCTCTCTTTACCGACAAAGCTCATTATTTCACTACACAGCACCTACAGTGCTCACAGTTTTAACATTAAAAATGGACCCTACCCCTCCAACACTGAATAAACTCTGGCTACTTATTACAAAAATTGGCTTCCCAACTAGTATTTGTCAAACAACACAAATATAGCAAAGATCCAGCTCTGCACAAATGATCCATCTAAGCAAGAGATTGGCTGCATCTCACAGTCAACATTTATCTCTTATATCATTCAAACAAAGCAACAAAGAGAAGCACAAATATTTTTCCCCAACTGGTTAGTCACTCTCCTTCTGTCTGGAAACTCCCAGATTTCAATGGTCTCATCTTCCTCCAAGACTGTGTAGCTGATCAGTAGTTAAAAGTTGTTGTGCTAGGGTGATCTGTTCTGGAAACAAGTTTAATATATTACCACAACTGTGGTGTTTGCATAATTTCAGATAACTGTTATATGGTAGACCTTTTCTGGAGTGCGTTCAACAGATATGATTGCGATCTCTGGTGCATTGCATGTGAGGTTATTTTAGGTTTTTGACAAGCCACTGACATTTTCCCAGAGGTACAGAGAGCACACAGTACTAATCAGCTGTGAGCCAAAGCAAATAGATGAACATCTGGACTAATCTAGAAACCATCTCTTTCGGCGTTCTTTTGTTTGACCTAAGTTTTCAAAATGCCCGAGAGCATTTTTGCTTTGTTATCATAACACAGACATATGGGACAGAATGTAATTACAACAACCTTATGAATGTACTTTTTTTTTTTTTTATTAGCCATTCATCTTTGCGTCCTGTACTGTATTATCTTAATGCTAATTATTACAAAAATAGAAAGCCAAATGTAAATAATAATAGTAAATAATACTCTAGACATGTTCAAATTTAAATAGATGGTCAAATCACTATATGTACATTAAGGTTTGGTTTTCTATAATATTTAATAATAGCCAAAGTAATTACCTAATCTCTAATATACTATTTCTGTTGTTTCTTTAGTAAAAGCAATGGGGAAAATTTATAGTAAAAACCCCCCCAAAAAAACCCCAACCCCCAAACCATCCCACACCTTTACCTGAAGTTTATACTACACTGAACAACGCTGTTTTCCTGTAACAAAATAATGTTTGTACGTGGATTAAACAGTGGTGGAGTGCCTCACCTCTGCAGGGTTGGGCAGGAATAACAGCAAATGTTTTTTGAGTTTCATGGAAGTCTGCATCATTTTAAAGTTTCATTACTGCATCCCTCTGGATTTAACATTGGACTGTTGTTTTGTAGTTTACACTGCTGTTCCAGTCTTGTGCTTTTAAAACCCCAATATTGATTTTCTCCTCTCAGCTGAGTTCCCTCACTCATGCTGATCTTTAACCCTGGCCTGGATCTGTAACCATAACCCTTCTTTCTCCTTCATATTTCCTGTATAAAGTTGAGACATGGGCTACTGTAGGTTTGTTCTTTTAGATTACACTTGCCAGTTGGATGGTGTCCTCATAATAAAAAGTACACACATGTTGCCTCTTTATTGATCTTATTTCATCTGCTTCCTCATTTCAGGGAAATCCTGCATGTGCCAGTACGCACATGAATGTTTATACCTTAACTGACTAACCATGAGTAAGTAAGCAGTGGGTCATACGCCAGATCTTAGAGACTCCTGGCTGTTCTGGTTTTAATGACTGATAACGCTGACAATGAGTCATTTGAGATGAATAATTTTATTTTGATCACTTTATCCACCCTCTTCAGCAGGACCACACATGGTTAGTTTGGCACATGGTGGCTCAGTGGTTAGCACTGTTGCCTTGTCGGGTTCAAAGCAGGCCCCCACCCGCATCCCCTCTGTGTGTAAGTTTTATGAGGGAGCCCCGAGAGCTCCAGTTTCACCCAACATCGAAAAACATGTTGGGTTGATGCTCCCTGTGTAGGCCCATGAAAATCTCCCAGAAAACATGCTTGATCGGTTTCTGCTAAATAAAAAAAAAAAGCATACACAGTCGAATGATCTGATGCTCTCCAACTGAGTTCAGTGTGATTACTGGCAAACACAAATTGAAATAAACAAGTTTGAATGCAATCAGAAATAGTTGCACATACAGCACAGTGCAGGAAAACTTTGTGAACGCTAGACTTTTTATTCTATGTGGTTGTCTACTTATAATAAAGACCATAATGGACTGCAATTCATTATTATAAATGTCTAATGTCATTTACAATAAAGGTGGATTAGTACCAGAACAATTGTTCTGAAGAGATTGAAGAAAAAGAGCAAAAACAGTTTTAATGAACTTGATATACGGGCACACCGCCACAGTCTTAAGACAAACATGAAAAATGATCCTATTATACTTTATGTCAGAGAAACTAAGAGAAACTCTGGAGAGTTGTAAAACTGCCCTTATGAGACCTCCCTTACACTAAGCATAACACAGAACTTCAGCACCATCTTGTGACCACATTCACTTACATCCTCCTGAATTTGCTGGCCTCATTATAGTGACTGGATGTCTGCAACTTCTCTGTCTCACTTTGGTGGACAGAAATGTTGTCCTGTACAAAAAGTAAAACAAAATCAGAATATGTGGAGGTTATTTGTTGACTAATTATTCCTAATTTGGTTGTTTTTGATAACTTTGAAAACTCATTTAAGCCCAAGTCATATGAAGAAAGTACCTGAAGCACAAAATAACTGTCTGATACTGAATATGTAACACTACACTAACAATTATTAAACTAAAAACATAAGAGTTGGAATAATTGTTTATGGATCATATGCCAATATTAGTTTTCTAAATGACTTTAGCATTACTATATACCTTCTCTTTTTCATTGTTGCTGTTGTTATCTCTCTCCCAGGCTGACATGTTATCATTCCCAAAAGGAGGTTCTTGTGGTTGAAAAGCTCCAGGGTTTTCCTTCTCTTCACTGTTAATTAGCCAGTTGGAAAAAAACCAAAAAAATATAGGTATATAAAAAGTATCCAATCCTTAATGACAGCTTAAATACAAGAATAAGCGATAAAAAAAACATGCTTGTGGTGGTGGAAACAGGATATTAGCATAAAAAAGTTTTGTTACATAAACAGTACTAACAGTGGGAGAATCTTTACAGTATTACTGGCAAGTATTTTTGTACGTAACAGAGTAATGACAAACTGTACATACTACCATGAGTATATGGTGAAAACAATAAGACAAATTTGACACCTTGGTTTGCTTATGTCTCCTGATTCAAAGCCAAACCAGTCTGGAGGTTTGTATGAACTGGGTTTAGAAATAACTGATTCCTCGTGCCACAGAAGTCCTGTTGAACAGAGATAAGAAAAAAAAAACACAGGAAAAAATAAATGTTTGTAGCAGTTATCATACAGAGGCCAGAGGGAAATGTAAGGAAACAGGATGGCTTTACCCTTATGCCCTCCTTGTTTTGCAAGCTTGATATAATCAGAATCACCCTCTAGGACTCCGGCTCTTCGCCCTCGGATCCTCTCCTCAGGAAGAGTGTTGGTGGTTGGGGACAGTCCAGGGATCTGGGAGATGTGACCATTTTTTGTATAGTATCCTGTTTTGACTCCTGCAGTTTTAGTATACAAACACACAAAAAAGATGTATATTCATTGCTTTATAAACTGCATTATCCCATGTGACTAGGTTACGTCACACACCATCTCTTCACCAGTGTTATCCCCATTACTTGCACACCCTGAATTAAGCAGTCATAATTAGTGTTACTTGCCAGATTTTGTTGGTTCCAGATCGTTACTCGTGAGAACGGAGGAATTTCTGGTGGAAACGGAAACAAAAAAGCCTGTCAACCTTTCCAGTGATACCTTGAGCAAGCCGCAAGCTGCTGTCATTAGCACCATCAAAGCAATGGTTAAATTAACCTCGGCGTTAGCTAGCTAATGCTATCTGTGGTAGCGTTGATTTTTTTTATCCACGCCTGTAATTAAACACACATGAAGTGACATCACTAATTTGACTAAAGTTAAAGTTCCAAGACAGCGAGTAAACTTCAGATTTAAAAGTAAAACGTGTTCAACTTACTCTGAATTCATTGTGAAAGCGGAGTAAGAAGCCGCTGTGAGTGGAAGCAGACTGTTTGGAAGTTGTGATCACGTTTCCATGGAAACGGGTTTGAGCCCTCTGGAATACAACTGCTGCTATCCAGAGAAAAGTGCTGCACGCGGAGTGAATACTCTCATAGGGTGCACGGAAAATAAGCAACAGTCAGTCAGTTAGTTAGTTAGTTAGTTAGTTAGGCTCATTAAAGCTCTCAAGGTCTGCATAACAAAAAGAAGAAAAAAAGGAGGAAAATGCAGTGAAACGTCTAGAATTAAAATTAGTAGAGTAAAAGTACATACATTTGTGGTCAGACGTTTACATGCACTCATCATGGGCATGAGTGTCAATGGTAATTTGGGGCTTTTAATGATTTCTTTGAACTGTGAGTTTTCCAGGGTGGAATGATTCTACAGCATACATCTTCAATGACTGTAAAAACTCAGAATTGGGGTTTGAATTTATTTGGGGTTTTTCCCAAAAAATGTGGTAATATTTGGTTGAAAAACAATTCCAAGAGTTTTGCCTCAAGGCACACCAGTGAGCCTTGGCACACTATTTGAGGACTACTGTCTCAGAGCACTGACTTCTTTCTGCTGCCTTTCTATGTGGATGAAATTTAGAGAGAGATTTGATGAGTTGAAAAGCTTTGTGTAAGGTGTACTTGAATAATGTTTTTAAAACTAATCCATTGAACATTTTTCAGTGATTTTCTATTAATACTATCCAAGCATAAACTACTGTATCCTTTAGCCAAAGTTGTTCTTTTCAACCAGAACAAATAGGCTCTCTGCACTTTCTTCTTAAAATGTAATAAAGAATTAAAAGTGGATGCAAGTCCGTATAGGCGATGGGACAATATCTTTACTCTTTATATTGTACATGAATACCTCTTAGGATATATATATATATATATATATATATATACTTTCCTTTCTCTTCAGCAATGTGCTTGCTTTGAAGTATACCAATAATTTATATGACCTCAGGTATGTCCACAGCATTTCTCTCCTAGAGTGCTGAGGGCATGCGCACTGCAATCCAAAAAGCAGGAGCTTGCGTTAACATGTTAAGCTACCCGGAGAAAATATGTCAGTGACAGGAAATGCAGTCTATTCCTTCAGTAGAAAATCACAATGTCGCTTGAGATCATTTGGTAGTAAGAAAACGAATAATACACAAAAGCAAAGCTTTTTGACAGGATGATGATAACATTATAGCCATAAATATAGCATATTTAAAGCAAATAATTGACACACAATTAGAGTGCATTTCTAGCCTTTGACCCTTATAACAAAAACGCTATTATAAATGTGCTCAGATAGATAGATAGATAGATAGATAGATAGATAGATAAATAGATAGATAGATAGGGAAACTACTGTGTTACAGTAGCATGATAAAGACAATAAAAACAGTACAATCTACAATAAAAAGAAAATTGCCCAAAGCAAAAGTACTGCAGGCCCATTGTGAACGCCTTGTAAAGTGATGTAATACAAACAGTTTTTACATAAACAACAATGATAACAATAATGGAAAAATAAGACTGACATTGTGCAAAAGAGTGGTGCAAATGACATTAATGAATAATATGTCCACTATAAGTCTAAGAAACAGCAACAAGATGGTTTAACACAGAAAAATTCTGTGCGGAATTCTATGTCCTGGTGTTTATCTGTCACAGAAAGGAGACTTGCTGTACCCTTTTACTGAGAATGATAGGAATGATTTCCTGAAGAGTTCTTTATGGCTGCAGGGTTAGATAAGACTTAGGGAAAAGAGCTCTGCTGCCTCTGTAGTGTGGCATGGAGGAAATGAGATAGATTGTTTGTGATGGAGAGCAGTTTGTTCAGTGACCTCCTGTCCCTCACTGACTCAAATGCCTCCAGATTCTGGCCAATGATGGTTCCAGTGTTGTGGATTAGTTTGTTCATCCTGCTGGCATCTCTGGCACTGATTCTGACTGGCCAGCAGACAACAGCAAAATAGATGGCACTCGCTCCCAGAAATTGGTAGGAGATCTCCAACATCTTTGTGCATACATTAAAGGATGTGAGCTTCCTCAGAAAGTAGAGTCTTCTCATCCCCTTCTTGTACACAGCATCACTGTTGGTCATCCAGTCCAGACCAACAACACCTGGCTTAGTCTCTTTTTGTCTTGTTGACATTCAGAAGGAGGTGTTTTCAGACAGACTACTCCACAAAGCTCCTCAGACTGAAAATGTTTATTAATTAAAAGTGAAATACAAACAAATTCTTCAGGAAAATAGCATTTGTGATTGTCATGTTATAATATGGTATTTAACTGACTTATCATTAACAGTGCATTTGTGCGTCTCTGTACTCTTAATTTGTTGAGGTAGACAATTAGTTTTAAGCTAAAACTATTTCAAAAGCCCATAAGATGTTTTCTGTGTAATATATATGATTTTGTAAAGTAACTAGTAACTGCACACCTCAGGCATTTTACCCTGAAATATAACTGAGTATAGGGAAAAAAATTAATTATTCAATTTAAATACAAATAGGTCGGCTTTCTGCCATCGTTAATATATTAAAAAAGTTTAAAAAAAAATACATAAAATTGTATTTTTGCCAAATACCCTAAATTCTGTTGCCGGAGGATAAAATTAAAGAAATGCGCTTTATTTTGAAATGCCCGACAGGAAACGTGTGTCTTTATCATCTCACCTAGCGTTACAGCGTTCCAAGGTAACTTCCTCCTCCTCCAATCCTGGCTTTTAGCCTTCGAAAACGCCGCCGCCGGAGTGCGAGTTGTGAAGCCCAGACAGCGTTACAAAAATGCGTCTTCGGTTTTACTCTCTCCTAAATATGAGTACGGAGTGAGTTTGTCACTTTAATCATTATTATTGTTGTTTTTGTTTTTTTTTTCCCTCTGCCGAGTGAAAGAGAGGCGTGAATGTTGGCGTCATGTAGCCTTTGCTTTTCAGACTTTGGAAAACAAATCGGGTATTGTCGGTGAATTCTCGGGAGATGGCAGAATAGTTCGACCTGCGCTGGTTATCTAGCCCCCACAGCACTTTGAAGAAAAAAAAATACCCCATGAGGTAAGTTTAAAAAAAAATTATTATTTATCGTGACGTCTCTAAAATGTCATTTAATCCAGGCTATGTTGGAATATGCGCACGGACGTTTCGGTAGACGTGGAAAAGTTTGCCGGAGACGGCTTCGTGACGCGCTCCTGTGAGAAACCCCTGTCTCCCACTCTCAGCTGCTTTGTAAAATCGTGGCCTGTTTGGTTCTGCAGCCGAGCATATTTCTATCTAACGTGTTTTTCTTGCGACTTTGCATGAACAAAATAGCCGCTTCTAATAAGCTCCCCACGCAGCTCTGTGTACCATCAGCTAAGAGACCTTGTCAGATGTCTCTTGTTAATGAAAGGATGAGCGCCAGGCCAAAATAACCACAATCTGGTTTGCAACTGCGACTGTGCTGGGTTCTGATTTCTCCTTCGCAGTCGAATCAAGCTCACGACATTGCAAGTAGCTGTGACTCGAAGAGTTTTTGTCATGTAGTCTTTAGGGGGGTTGTTCCAGCTCGACCGTGCCCCATCATCGCCTGCTGAGCACTTTTAACATCACAAACGCAGTCCTGCGGGGCGGGGGGAGCGCCACCAACGCTCGTGAACACACAGTATGACTAGGAGTGGTCCGGGATTTAATTTTGGGCAAGTTGGAAATATTTTTTTAAAAAAAAGCTACTTAAACGTCACCGATAGAGTGGAATCGATTTAAACCAAACAGAAGATGATATGTGAGAACTACTTGAAGGGACAATCTAATGGAAACCTGGTAGACCCGCTGATGAGAGGGTGCCAACTTCATTAGAAAGGTGTTAATGCTGGCTGAAAATATTCAGAGATAATGGTGCTGATTGCAAGAAGTGTGAATGGGGAATGTCTCACACTTAAGTGCTCTTCTTCAGAATCAAGTCATTGTTATAGATCCCACAAAATTACAATCCCACACACTCAGTTTGAATACCAGGAAAGGCTTTCGAGTGCGCACTTTCTACTTTAGTAGCATGTTTTTAAGTTGGCTACACTTGATGTGTCTGCGCATGACAATCTGATTGTCACGCACACAAAGCCTGAAGTCTGGCATGGGAGACTATTTGGGTGATATCCATACTAATCCATCCATCAATTTTCTTAACGGCTTATGCAACTTGGGGTCAGGGGGGTGGCATGTTCATTTTTAAAAGGGTGGTTTAAATTGAAAGCCGTCTCCATCCACAGCTTTGGTTTCAGAAAAAAAATCTCCATCTAGCCCGTGCCCTTTAATTGCTGCTGCTGCTAGTTGAAGCAGTGAGACACAAAGACAATTTGTTCACAAATATATATATTTTTTTTAAATTATTTTTTTTTTTGTATTAGCTGCATAGAGATGTTCCAATCAGTGAAGGCTTGGAGGGGATAGCTCTTTAGGGTTTTGTGTCTTGGTTAGTGGCAGTGTTAAGTGGCACTTAGTGGCTGTGTGGTTGTGTGATCTGGAGAATGTAACCCCATAGCTGGCCAGTCACTGAGCTCTGGCCTCTTGGCGAGCACCGGTCATTCTCGGGGGCTGGCCTCATGGAGTCTGGCTGATAGCGGTCAGATAAAACGACGTCAGGCTGTCTGGGTGGCTGTGTGTAGTTTAGCTCTGGGGGGAGGGGGAGGGTGGTGTGTCTTGGGGAGCCTGTTCTGTTCATCTGAGGAAACAACTACCAGTCTGATTGTGGCTGCTGTTCCTACCATTTCGGGCCTTTCCTCCTTCTCATCAGCTCTTGGTCTGGTTTCAGAAAGGATAACAGTGGTAACTGAATCGTCAGCTAGTTATGTTTATATTTATAGAGTAGCTTTGGTGGCCAGCATGAACATTTTTCAAAAGGTTTTTAAAAGTGCCACATAACTATGTTACTTTTCAGTGGCTTCATTTTTGGTATGTTCACCCCCCCCCCAAAAACATACCATGCTAATGTGGCAACTTAGTAATCTGTGAAAATGTGTCCTACGATATTATTTGTTAACGTTAGCCTGTCACGGATGTATTGTGTAAGCATATGTTTATGACAAAGTGCTAAGTTCTATTTTAACAGTTTCTTCAAGATGCACAGATACCAGTTTTAAATGAATAAGACGTATTCCTGTCTGTGAAGAGGCTCAACTTATGCATATTAGTAACACTGTTTAAAAAAAAAAAAGAAAAAAAAAAGTAACAGTTATATGAATTTGAAATAAGAATAAGGGATTAGTGAAATTGGATAAATAAAATACTAATAACCCCCCCCCCCACACACACACACACACACACACAATTTGGCTAATTTTTTAGCACTAGTCTAATTTCAGCTAATACTGAAAATCAGTAGGCTAGTGAATATTGCAAGTAGTTCACCTGCTCACATGCATGCCGAGTAAAATAATAATCGCGTTGCGGATGACATGTTATGAAATGAGAGATGCTGACAGACAAAGCATAGAGTTTTTCAGGTAGACTACAGGCTGCAGTGAAATCAGAATTACTGCAAAAACTGCTGGAAAACAATTACCAATTGAAGCATCATATTGAATACAGACAACCAGAAATTTGTCTTGTGATAGTGAGCCGAGGTTATAACAGTTTTTTGTTTTTTTGTAATTTTCTCATAGCGGCTTCCAAGTTCTTTATTTTCAAATATCTTGGCCCCTACACCGGTGTTTTCCTGTATCTGTTCTTTTTCTGATGGCCATAAAGCGCCTCATTTGCCCTGCGAGTTCGGGCTATTTCAGAAAATATGAAGCGAGGGGTTTGCTTTGAGGAGGGGGGGGCAGGCTTCCGATAGCAGTCATTTAGTGTGCCCAATAATTTGGCTGTCAGAAGCAGCTGGCAGTTTGGGTTGGAACAATATGCGAGTGAAGTGAGAGAAAAGCTCTGAAACCCTGCGAGAGTCTGTGTGTGTGTGTGTGTGTGTGTGTGTGTGTGTGTGTGTGTGTCGGGGGAGGCGGGGGAGTGGCGTGTGTATATGCATATGTGTGTGGAATCAGGTTACACAGTCTGTCATTAACAAGGGAACTGCAGTTATGAGACCAAGATAGACTGCTTCATGTCTGAGGCTCATCGCTTTTCCTTGTAGGTGGCTCTCAAGTTGGAGAAGAAGAGGAGGGGCGAGGGAGGAAAGTCTGTGTCTGTGTGTGAATATGTGTGTAAACAGGTGGTAGGTGCAGGCTCAAGGATAGAAAGGGGAAAGAATCTGGCTTGAAGTGTGTCAGAGAAGCTACTTCCAGCTTTCTCGCGTCACGATTTGTCTGCATGTGTGACCCGGGCATGTTTGTCTGTGTGCTGACTTACTCGAAAGTTTGACTAGCAACAGATCTGGCATCAAACGAGGCAGCCGACTGCAGAGAAACGCGGCATGTGGGTTGAATTTGCTTGTGCTCTACGCTTGTGTCCAGCTTTTTAGAAAGGGGCCCTCTGTCTGCAGTGTTATTTTTAGTCAAAAAATCCTTCAGCCTTTTAATAATCATCAGCCTTATGTAGCCCAAACATATCGCGATGAGAAGAGCTGTCTGGGACTTTCAGGCTCTGCAGCTTCAGCAGGACATGGGAAGTTAGAGAGGGGGGAAAAAGAGAATGAGATAAAAGGCTCCCTGTGTTTCTGCCAGATTTTTAGTCTTCCACTGTTTGCTGTTTGGGAGCTCACTCGGCTCCTCATCTGGTGGCTCTGCACAGATTTATCGATTCCTCCTGTTCTGTGTTCAAATGTGGATGAAGACTAGTGGAGACAGAAGAGAGACGAGACGCTGCTGTCTCCTCAGATGCACACACAAACACACCTAGATCTGCAGTGCTCACGGCTCCTCTCCTCTCTCTCCACAATAACCCCAGACTGCAATGGAGACAGTCTGCAATACACATTTTATGAGCCCTTCACTCGCTTCAGTGCTCTTGTCTTATCGCTCAGCTGTTAGGGGAGAAAGTTATGGCTTTGTTTCAGTCTCTGCTTCTCTCTGATCTCATTCCCTGTCCTGGGCATGGGCTCTTATTTGGTGTGGGCACTTTGTCTATGAATTGAAAATAATCTATGTTTCATCTCACGGGTCATGGGGTTGTAAACTGAAATGGTTCTGTTATGATGGTAGTACTCTGCTGTTGTAGTTGATGGGGTTTGCTTGAATTCCTGTTCCCCATGCTTGAGGCAAATGGGCCATTTATAATATTTAGACATTCACTGGTTGTGACATCCAAGTAAGGATCAGCAACATGGCTGAAATCAGTGTCACAATGTAGCAATATATTTTGCTTTGCACATGTGCCAAATCCAGGGCTACTAATTCTAATAAAGATTTTAATTAGCAAGTACTTAATCAGTTAACTAGGAATGCTCCAGAAATTTCCATTAACCTAAATAGGAGGAAAAAAACCTGACTAAAACGGTGTTACCACATGATCATAAATAACAGCTAAATGATAATACAGAATTATCACCCATATCTACTATCAGAAAATAGTTACATCACATTGATGATTTTATTGTAAAGGATTCTTAAAAACTGTTTCCTTGTGCTCAGATTGTCTGAGAAGTCTTTGCTCGGGGAAGGCAGGAAACTCAAAGCCATTAAGGTTCCATTGGCAGGAGGATGTCATGGCCCCGATCAGTCTCTGTGGATCTGTGGATCACAGATTCATTGTTTTGTTGCAAGCTGTTTACTTAGTGGTTATCACAGTGGTGTGATGAATGGTTTTTTCCCTGTATGGTTGGTCACTCACTGTGGATTATCTTGTTATCCATCTGAGTCTTGTCACTCAGCTTTTAGAGCGCAGAGTGGTCAACTAAATCTTCCCTTAGCTTTCGGTGACTGCACTCAATGCTCTTTGGTCTATTTGCCTGTCTTGTTTTACAAGAAACAAAATTGGTCCAGTGGGTCTACCTTGATACAAATCAAGGTGTCCTTTTAAGTGAAATGTTGCCCCAGGGCAGTAACCTTTATAAGATGGTCATTTGGAGGGAGAATGTTTGTGCATTCCTTTGCTGGCAAATGTGGCTCAGGGCCATAAAGTCTGTTTGAACTGGCTGTTTCAGATGTTTTGATGCTGTGTGAAAATGAATGTCTAATTGCTATGGTGACTATTGCGTAGAAGACTTGTTAACAGTGCCATCGCAACGCTGTAAAGCATTCAAGTTTGTCCCACCCCAGACATCACGCACCACAAAGCCATAATACAGCCATAACATTAGTCTGTGAAGAGATTTATTTAGGGGTTTTTTTGTCTTTGAAGAAACTGCACTACATTCTGCGTGTGAAAAAAATATAAAGGCCTGGTGATTTTTTTTTCCTTTTTTTTTTTTTTTTTCCCCCGCCCCAGTCTTTTCCAGAATTCATGTGTGAGAATGTAATTTGACACTCATTGTTTACATTACGCTGTACTGTCCTGGTCTTTCTATCATGAGTTTGCCATCTCTCTAACATTGCCTCAGGTGTTACGTCTTTTTTTTTCTTCTTTTTTTTTCAAATGAATCAAACTTCAGTGAAGTGTTATCAGAAAGAGATCATAATGAAAATGGCTGTTTTTCTTTTTTGTGAAAGGGGAAAAAAACTTTTCATTCTTTCTTTATTTTTTACTGTCACACAACAAATGTTTGCTTGCCTATAGGAAACCCTGTTTTGTATTGTTGGAGGCGAGCTGCTTGATTGATGAAGCATTTATTTACCCATTTCTCAGCCCACTGCCTCTGCTTTAAAAAGCTACACTGCAATGAGATGGCTATTTGTTTCATTTGAGTTTGTAATCTTTTACTCCAACTTGAGAATCATTGGAAAACAAAGGCCTACAGCATAGATGGTACAAAAGATGGATGTAGCTGTGGTGATGTCATGAGGAGCGCACGTGCCTGACTGTGAAACTGCGCTCACTGACTTGTCAATCGTAAGTCATTATTCAGTGAGCGTACCGTTGATAATCCTCCAAACTGAAAATTATGGCCAAGATTTGCAGAAGAGTCTTACTTTTTTATTCAGTATGACCTGAAATTAGTGACTGAAACAGTCAAAGGTCAGACAGAGGTCAAGTCAGAAAACAATTTTGTCATAGACTTCTATAGGGCTGGAATTCTTTCTGCTGTTGCAGCTATTGCCATCTGCTGGTGTACAGATGAAATGCAGGTTTAAGGCACTTCTGCATTAGATTCGTTTTTCCGATCTGGAAGCTATGTCCTTATTTTATACTTTCTGTGGTCTACGGTTACAGTTGATTTAATTTAATTAAGTTAATGTGAGGATTCATATTTAGAAAATGATTAAAGTTATTACCTCTCAGGTAAGTGTTGCGATTTGGGCCACAGCTGTGACCTATTGGAGTTGTACAGTCATGGCCAAAAGTTTTGAGCATGACACAAATATTAGTTTTTGCAAAGTTTGCTGCAAAATTGCTTTTAGATCTTTGTGTCAGTTGTTTCTGTGATGTACTGAAATACAATAACAAGCACTTCATACGTTTCAAAGGCTTTTATCGACAATTACATGACATTTATGCAAAGAGTCAGTATTTGCAGTGTTGGCCCTTCTTTTTCAGGACCTCTGCAATTCGACTGGGCATGCTCTCAATCAACTTCTGGGACAAATCCTGACTGATAGCAACCCATTCTGTCATAATCACTTCTTGGAGTTTGTCAGAATTAGTGGGTTTTTGTTTGTCCACCCGCCTCTTGAGGATTGACCACAAGTTCTCAATGGGATTAAGATCTGGGGAGTTTCCAGGCCATGGACACAAAATTTCAACGTTTT
>VVHJ01061869.1:0-12908 GCA_015107715.1 Tylochromis polylepis | reverse complement strand
TGCATGCATAATGGGAGATAACCTGGGCTCCCACATGATTGGTGGGTTTACAGAAAATTTTAGCTCTTGTGAGTATTTCTGTAGATATTGTCTTGTTACAAAAGATGACTTTAGGTCTAATTCACTCACAGAGCTCCTGTTGGATATAATGAGTCTCTGAATGTTTTGAAGTGTCACCCTGATGTAACAATGTATCATGGAATTAAAGGCAACAGTATTTTCAACAGATAATCTAACTTTCATGTTTGTCAGCCTGGAATGCCGCCATGTCTGGCACATGACCTTTTTGAAGGTGTTGTTTTACTACGACATAGCACTATGTTTGCAGTTCCTAATAAAAACAAAAAAAGTGGTTCAGCTATGAGTCAACAGACTTAGATCATTTTCTGGTGAAAGCAGTGACAAAACAAATGCCATTTCCAACAAGGGAATAAAGCTTGGAGGCCATGCAGCCCAGAACAGGTGGCTGTTGAGGTTTTTGCCCATTTTAGTGCATGACAAAATTGAAGATACTGACAATGCTGTATGGCTGCTGATACTTCTTCTGAGGGAGCTGGTTGAATTTGTCTGTGGACCTATGCTATCAGAGTCGCAGATTGCGAAACATGAAGGTACTCGTCGAAGAATATGTGGAAATGAAGCAGGAGTTATTCCCACATGTAAATCTCAGACCAAAACACCACTATCTGCTTCACTACGCCGACTTCAGTTTACAGTTTGGTCTACACATACATACGTGGACTATGCGCTTTGAAAGCAAGCATAGTTATTTCAAAAGTTGCATCAGGTCAAGTAAAAACTTCAAAAGTCCCTTGCTGAGAGACATCAGTTGTACCAGGCTTATCAGAGTCATGGTGGCCTGTTCAGGTTTTCAACTCAACTAGGTTTTATCCAGATCTGTATGACAGCAGTAGAGCAGCAGTTGCAGACTTTGAAGTTATCTCAAGTAACTCGGTTGTGACAGATAAGGTTAAAGTCAGAGGTACTTCATATGCAAATGGTTTCTTTGTCTTACTGAGATAGACCAAGAGACAGCTACAGTTAGGACAAATAGTAAGCATTGTTATTAAAAATGATACAACTGTCCTTCGTCTGCTGAGGGGACAAAATGCCAGCTGGGTGCCTGAGCTTGGAGTCTATGAAATTGAGAACAGTTAATTTAACATTAATTTGTGTAGTTCTTAGAGCAACAAGTTGGATTGGTCTCCATTTTAAGAGCTTTGCCACAGAGTGACCATCAGCCCCAAACATCATCTCTGACTCCTGGTCCCATGGATTATTCCTCACAGGGTGAGGAATAATGTTGTACCATGGCACAAAATGCCTCCCAACCTCATGCTTGCCTTGAGGGAAAAGAAAAGACCAAAGCCTAAGGAGAGAAGAGAACTTGTTCGTGTTATTATTGATGATGTCCTCTGTAAAGAACATATACGACCTGGGAGAGCAAAGCTGCAAGAGATTGCAAGGCAGATTGTGCCGGAATATCCCTGCTCTTTTCAAGACAGAGAGCTCAGTGGAAGTAAAGTCATTGGAAAAAAGAGTTGAAAATGTTAGGAGGCCATTAACAGTCTGCTTAGCAAAGAAAATGGCAGATGATTGTAATGGAAGATTTCTGTATTCTATGTACTGATCACATATTTTAGCAGTATCACTTTAGTAATAGTAAAATCACCCCTGTCACTAGTTGTATGATTGTAGAATGTTATCACAAGTGGGCCTCATGTTTATTGCACCTTCACAGAGTGAGTTGAAGACTTCCAGACGCTGCCTTTAAGGGAGGTGACGGGTGGTCGTAATTTTCCTTAAAGGGGGCAGGGGTCAAGGATGAGCTGAACTGAATATAGAGATATGCGATGTGCTGTGGAATTTCTTTTGTCTGAGAGTGTTTGTTGGGGTATAAAAGAGGTCAGGGCAGTGTCCCTCTTCAGAAACCATTTTGGTGTGACCTGAATGCTTTCTCCACTGCAGTGTTTATAATAAACTC
This sequence comes from Tylochromis polylepis, assembly GCA_015107715.1. Classification (NCBI taxonomy): domain Eukaryota; kingdom Metazoa; phylum Chordata; class Actinopteri; order Cichliformes; family Cichlidae; genus Tylochromis; species Tylochromis polylepis. The sequence goes on along the minus strand of VVHJ01061869.1, from coordinate 10,924 downwards.
CACTTCAAAAAAAGACGCTCAACAAGTGTTTGCATTTTATTTAAAATATTCCACAACAATTTGGCGTCACGGAACAGGATTCTCCGGGTTTGCTCTGCTGGATCACGGGCCTGCGGTCACTGGCCATCCTGAGGGAAAATCGCCTCACCCACCATTTTATTCAGCAAAGCGGGAACTGCAACGCACACATGCAGGAATTCTGACGAACCAAAAGAGGGGGAAAAAAGAGAGAGAGAGGAACTGCAAAGAATCCGTAAACGGTGAGTTTTTGATTTGGGGGGGATTTTCAACCAGACTACAGGGGCGCACGGCCAAGAGTGCACGGACGTATAGTCCGGTGCTGGGGTTGCGCGGATCTAGGATCCGGCACTGGAAAATTGCGTTAATTTAGCGCTGTGATCATTGTAAACACTCAAAAAAGCTCATGATCACCTGTGGGAAGATGTGGGTTTGTTTGTACACCTGTGCAACAGCGCTCGTGATTGGCAGGTTACGGAGGACCCCACAGTACTGTTCTCCCCAAAGTTGAAAGCTTATAAGAAAATTATGTTGTGCACAGTCCATTGTGTCCACTCAATTGAGCTAGTGGACACAACTGTCTCGCAGTGTTTGTTTCAAGCAGCACCTTCTCTGCAGATCTGTCACACCCACTGTTGACAGGGGTGCCTGATGGCCTGTGGGCCTCATCCAAATATGATGTAGGACTGTTAAAGACTGTGAGCCTGTGGTGATAACTCCCAAGTCCTCTTTTGTGCAGGATTCACAGGCTACAAATAAAGCTGTGATCCCCAGAGCCCCCTGTAGTTCCAAATTCTCACACCATTTTACCTCAGATCCCTTCAGACGCCATGTGTTTCACTGTTGTTGATCTGTCTAATGCATTCTTTTCTGTTCCAATTCATCCAGATAGCCAATTCTGGTTCATCTTTGAGTTCCGGGGGAGGCCTTGCACCTTCACTCGTTTGGGGTCAGGGTTACTGTGAGTCCCCCACAATTTATAATGCAGCACTTAGGGACTCTTTGTCAGACTTGGTTCTCTCCCAGGGCACAGTGTTGCTGCAGTACGTGGATGATTTGTTATTGTGTGCACCCACACAGGAGCAGTGCAGCGCAGATTCTCTCTCCTTGTTGAAACATCTGTATCACAAGGGTCACAAAACCAGCAAATCAAAGCTACAACTCTGCAGGGAGCAGGTCACATTTTTAGGCCATGTGATCTCTCACAACTCTCCCAAAAGGGTGGAGGTGGTTACAAACATTCCAAAGCCTCTCACCAAAAAGCAGGAACAAACCATGTGGGTTTTGCTGTGTGTTCTGATCATGACATTCTTGTTTCAGGCTTGCTGCCCAAGCATTTCTCAGCGCAGACTGCGGAACTTGTGGCACTGACAGAAGCCTGTAAACTCGCTGAGGGTCGTTCTGTCACTATCTACACTGACTCTCACTACGTGCTGGTGTGGTGCATGACTTTGGTGCCCTGTGGAGACACAGAAAGTTTCTGAGATCTGATAGGAAGCCCATCCTGAATGCTGACCAGGTAGCAGCGTTGCTAGAAGCTATCCTCCTACCTGCTCGCATTGGTGTGGTGAAGTGTGCAGCACATACAGGTAATACTAACTCTGTCTCACAGGGAAATGCCGCCGCTGATGCAGCTGCCACAGCAGGTGCCTCAGGGGGGCTGCCCTTTCAACTTGTTTTAGCTCCATTGCCCACACCTGACCTCACTGACCTTTCTGCAGTGCAGTCATTCACCTCTCAGGCAGAGAAAGACATCTGGCGCAAATCTGGCTACACGCTGACGCAATCTGTCTGGCACTTTTCTGACGGCCGCCCATGCCTGCCTAAGCATTTTGTCCCTTGGTTTCTCAAGTGGGCACACGGGTTAGACCATGTGTTCAAAGGGGGATACTAAGGCTGTAACAACACTGTGGTTCACAAAAGGCTTTTCTGCAGCAGCTGAAAAGTATTGTAAAAAGTGTCTAATTTGCACGACCAATAATGTGGGACGCCCAGCACATGTAGCACACCCTCCACCTGACGTACTCTTTGACCATCTTATGATGGATTTCATTGAATTAACACCAGCAGAGGGGAAGAAGTATTGTTTAGTGGTAGTGGACATGTTTTCCAAGTGGGTAGAAGCGCTCCCCACCAAGCATGCAGATGGCAGCGCAGTGGCAAAAACCCTCCTGTCAGAAATCATTCCTAGGTGGGGCATCCCAGGGAAAATCACTAGTGACAATGGCACTCACTTTGTAAACCAGGCACTAAAAGAAATCAGTGAGCGACTAGGATTCAGATTGCAAACACACTGTGCATATCACACACAATCTGGAGGTGCCGTGGAAAGAGTGAATGGCTCTTTAAAAACTAAACTGACAAAGTGCTGTGAAGAAACTGGCCTCTCATGGCCAAAAGGACTTCCCCTTGTGCTAATGCACATGCGGGCCAGACCTCCAACAGATCTCAGTCCTTATGAGGTGCTGTATGGATGTCTTGCCAGAGTGGGGGCAGAACCTCTGAAGTGGACAGGCATGTCCACAGAATTGTGTAACAGTGAAATGATTGTGTATTGTTAAAATCTCTCCACTACTCTCTCGCAGATACACCAAACAGTGAAGGCGGCCCTGCCCAGACCAGCAGAAGGACCACTGCACCAGTTCAAGCCAGGCGACTGGTTGCTGATGAAAGATTTCAGAAGGAAACACTGGAAGGCAAGACGCTGGTTGGGCACATTCCAAGTCCTGCTGACCACACAGAGAGGGTGAAGGTCACGGAACCAGCCACGTGGATCCACACCAGCCATTGTAAGCTGTTCACAGGGGACTCGCCTGTGACAGAGAAAGAACAGCCAGACAAAACACACGGGGCAGAATAATCCTCGCACCTCATCCAGGTAGTAGGCAGTCTACCCTCTACCTGCAATGATGTGCCGAACTGAGAAGCGGCTCGTTGCCGGGGTAACCCTGGTGCTCTTCATTGGGCTGATGGTTGCCCTGTGGTGGAGCCTCTGGGGAGATCCGCAGCTGAACACCATGCCAAGGCCCAGAAACGTCCGTGCAGCAGGAAGAACAGCCCTCGAGCCAAGAGACAAGTGTCTGACTAAGTATGGTGGACACATTGAACTACACTATGTGTATTCGACCACCCAGGCTTTCAGTTTTGATTTGTGTAATGTGATAAATTGTAAAGGCCACAATGAAAATTGGAGAGGTTATGATGTTTATCTGTGCACATTTGGACTTGGAGTTCCAGGACACCAGAAGTGGTGTCCGAGTTGGAATTTTGTGTGGTGGCATTCCAGGCCGGGGTACTGGGGCGAACAAACAAACCCAACAGGAGGTAAGGTAAAGACTAAGAGTAGTTTTTCCTTTGTTAGGGCCCAACTGGGGACTGGTACCGGTCTGAACCCATTAATACTGACAATTAAAAACCTAACTCAGAACCCATTCTCCAGAAGACCAAGCTTCCCAGGGCAATGCCACAACCCAAAAGAAGACTCCTTTTATTTAATCATAGGAGTGGATCAGGCCGGAACAGACACAATGGGCATAATAAAGGTGAAGTTACACCATGCATCAACTCCAAACCACAATGTGACCCATGTTAACACAACCGAGGTCACTCCCACTACCACTACACCCAAACAAATGCTCAAATTACTTACTGACCCTTTAGTAAAGTACCTGAATATCACCTCGCCAGAAGATGTCATGCAAATAGAAACGGGTTACATAGACAAAAATACTTGGCTGGATTGGATAACATACACAGCCGGTACAAACAACATGACAGAGTGTGTGGCCTGCTCTACAGCACGCCCCATTCTGTTCACCGTGCCTGCCCCTTTATTGTTCTGGGAGGACAGGCTGGGATTTGATTGCATGCTACAGCTCCACATGAAGGAAGGGGTGGATCATGATTGCGCTATATTGAGTGCACTCTTCCCAGTAGTTGAGAAGAGTGTTACTCCCCCTGTGTTTTCACCGAGGGCTGGAAATTACACCTGCCTAACCAGGGTAAGTGCCACTTCCATAGGAGCGCCGGATGATTCATGGTGTGATAAAGTGATAGATGTCACCGAATGGGCTAATATGAGTAGCATTAATGTTGCTCGTGCTGACCTGTTCTGGTGGTGTGGTGACAAAATGTTGAGAGACACTCTGCCCAGTGGCTGGTCAGGAACTTGTACTATTGTGAGATTGGCGCTCCCTATAATGTTAGCAGGATCTCGTGCTACTGCAGAGACCCATGTGGGAAGGACCCGTAGAACCACATCGGAGAATTTTGATTTAACTAAAAACTCCCCAACTTATATAGATGCTATAGGTGTTCCTAGAGGTGTCCCTGATGAGTATAAATTGGCCAACCAGATCGCAGCAGGGTTTGAGTCCATCTTCTTATTGATAACCGTAAATAAGAATGTAGACAGAATAAACTATGTTCATTACAATGTTCAGCGACTGGCCAATTTGACACGGGATGCAGTGGCGGGCCTATCTGAACAGCTGGCCGCCACGTCCTTAATGGCCTGGCAGAACAGAGTGGCTCTGGACATGCTTTTGGCTGAGAGGGGGGGTGTTTGTACTATGGTGGGTCCTCTGTGCTGTACTTTTATTCCTAATAATACATCTCCAGATGGGTCTGTAACCAGGGCCTTGGAAGGGTTGAGGATGCTGTCCTCCCAAATGACAGAGGACTCTGGCATAAATAACCCCTTGGATGACTGGTTCAGCAGTCATTTTGCTAACTATAAAGTCATAGTAGTGTCTTTGCTAATGTCCATAGCCACATTTGTTGCTATACTCACATGCTGCTGCTGCTTCATCCCGTGCCTAAATTCCATTTGCCCCTGTTACAGGCCGAGGATAGGGACAGTGATGAGGACAGTGTGAGTAAGGATGAAAATGAAAGTGTGAAATTGTTTTTTGTTTTTTTCTTACACATTGTGAAATGTCTTTGAGTGTGCAATGTTGCTGATGTTATGTGTGGTAGTTAGAAAAGTATTTTCCATATTTTTATGTGATTCTTAATTAATGTGATTTTCTTTTTTTTTTTTTGTTTAATCATAAATGGTGGAATTGTAATGGAAGATTTCTGTATTCTGTGTATTGATCACATATTTTAGCAGTATCACTTTAGTAACAGTAAAATCACTCCTGTCACTAGTTGTTCTCGGGGTATAAAAGAGATCAGGGCAGTGTCCCTCTTCAGAAACCATTTTGGTGTGACCTGAATGCTTTCTCCACTGCAGCGTTTATAATAAACTCCACTTCAAAAAAAGACGCTCAACAGGTGTTTGCATTTTATTTAAAATATTCCACAAGATGATGAAGCCAGAAAGAAGAAGCCTACATGTTCAGACTGTTATCGATGTGTTGAGTGGCAGCCTGCCGCTGACGACACAGAAGAACTAGAAATTAAGCAAGACGAGTTAAAAAGTGCCTTCAACACTGTTCGTCTTCAGGAATCATCTGTTCGAAAACTGATGGCCGAAACATATTGCATCCAACGTGCAACTATAAACAAAGGAACTGCTGTAAACAGAATAGTGGATGAGTGGCTCTTCCTTTTTGAGGCAGTCCAGCTTTTGAGCACACACAGACTCTCCTTGGCTTTCCAGTTCAAACAAGGCTATCAAAAGAACTAACAACAAAAGAAAAGCCCATAAAAGACTTTCTTAACTTAGAAGGCACTGAAATACAAGAAGGTCAATTATCACTGATAGCTGGAAATGCAAAATCTTTCAAAGAAAACCCTGACCATCTTTTATACCAAAACGAGGTGGGTTTAGATTTTTTTTTCTTTCCCCCAAGAGGTAGAAGCATCATATTTTTAATTGGTGATTAGCTGGTGATTACTTTTTTTTTGTGGCTTAATTTACTCAAACATAATATAAGCTTTTGCATGAAATAGCCAGAATGCCTTTAATTAACTGCAGACCAATCAAGGCTAGAGACCAGGCAAGAAAAGAAAAGTAGTATTGGTCTACCTTTGTGTTAAAATGACATGACATACAGCAGGGGGGAAAGATGAAGATGATTTGCCACTCATTAATCTCTGAATTATTTTAGATTTCTTACCGTTTTGTTTTTGAACCACCTTAAAAGTTTATTCTGAGCATTATTTGGACACAGCAATGACATTCACTGTGTTTCTTTGTTTTATTTTACAACAACAGATTTCCAGAGCTGCTGGACTAAGCATCCCGTGCACCCCCTGCATACCTGTCATGGGTTTGTAGTCTATATTACACACTTTCCAGTTGTCAAAGCAGGAAAAATTACTGTCCAATGCATTAGCAGCATCACATTTGAGAGGGTTGGTTGTCTTCACACTGTATATAGACAACCAAATTGTTTTGAGTATAATTTTAAATAATTTAGAAGAACTAAGGAAGAATATTACAAAATGTGTCAAAATGAACAAACTGGAATTGAACATTCTCAAAACTATATGCACTGAATTGGGTGACAGGAATGGTCTATAGACAAGATCTCACCTTGAGCGAGTTGTTCAAATATAGTTATTAGGTTGTTGTTTTTTTTGTTTTTTTTTATTTAAATAAATCTTTATCTTGGTCTGGTCATATCTATTGCATTGTTTCCGAAATGGCAACATATATGTCCCCATCTCTGTTGTGATTGATGTTGTCTGCTCACCTGTTCACACATTTGGTCCTGTGCTGCTGAAAAACATTACAAAAAATTAATAATAGATTAATTTAATTAACTAAATTAAAGGCATGTCTTTTGTTATTCATGCACATAACTATTGAAAAACTATGCCACATTTCCTTTGTTAAGTACTGGTTTTAGTCATGATCATATGACATAGCAATTGACAGGTGGACTGTTATGAAGACAACTGTCACGGTCCTGGGTCAGTGACCCAGTGTTTTGATTTTTGTATGATTATTGATCTTTGTTTTCATTGTGGTTTCATCTGGGTTCATGTTTACTAGTGTGTTGGTTTCCTGTTTTACTTTGAAGGTTTGTGTCTTAGGTTAGTGTATTCAGTTTTGCCTTCCTCTGTCTTGTCTCATTTATTAGGTTCAGCTGTGCCTCCCTCTTGTGTATGTAGTTTCCTTGTTACCTTCTGTGTATTTATAGTGTGTGTTCTCTGTTGTTCGTTCCTGGTCCGTCTGCTTATCATCCTGCATATCGTCCCGTATCGCTCTCGGCATCCCTCCCTGCTTGTTATCCGGCATATCATCCTGCACTTCATCTCGCTTGTCTCAGTTTCAGGTTTGTGTATTAGTAATTCCCAGTTTAGGTTCCCTAGTGTTTTATGTCTTGTCTTCTGTTAATATCCTCACCACCGGTAATAAAGTCATACTCACAGCAAACCAGTGACTGCACTTGGGTCCTTCTCTCCACTCCACATGGCTGCGACAACAAATCTTCTATACAGATGCATTCTCTCTATGGAACTGGTTGCTGAATAACATAAAACAGATTTAAAAAAGAAAAAAAAAGCAGAGGTGCACTTAAATTGGACATGAAACGCTATATTATTAAAGCTAATTTACATTACAGATACCTACTCTAAAAAAACTTTAATACTGTCCATGAAGTTTGCTCTAAAAGCTTTAAACACATTTTTTAAATCTGTCTTCTTTAAGAGGTCACCTAAGAGACACATGTGGAATTTAACCTGGTTGTCATTGTTTTTGTACTTTTTATGATATTAGCATAATGCTAATGTTGTTTTGAAATGTTTTGATGTATATTTTTAACATGGACCCCCAATAAGACGCTGCTTTAGGTCAGAATTAATGGGATCCTAATAAACAAACATATATATGGGCATTTGTGATTGTCTTTGGTAATACTGATTTCTTATGTTTTAAGATGACAGACAATTCAAGGTAGCTGTTGATCAAGAAATTGTAAATGACCACATCAGCTCCCCCATTGTGGCTCTGGCTTACACTTTTGCTTTGTTTTATGTCTTGAACATAAAATACCCAAAAGAGATGTCACTTACCCTGGAATTCATCCAAAAGTAAGCACTTTGATTTTTCACTGGTTGAGCAGCATCGTATATAATACAGTCTTGGAGATTCTGAAAAAACTGTCAGAAACGTAATCCTTGAGGGGTAGCACAAGGATCTGATGTCTTTATAGAACAACATACCTGGCAGGTTCACCACAGAGCAGGTTCGCAGGTTCATGTGCTCAGGTTCACACTGAGTATATGTGACAGACATGAATGATTCTGTAGATACCAAGGCAAATGTTATGCTTTCTGCAGTAGCATCTGGCATGACCATTTTGGCAGTGCGTCTGGGGAGGCATGTCTTTTGGGGGTTGTCTTCTAAGTCTTTAGATTTTATGGCATCCAGGTTTATATGTCCATCAAAATTGACAGCGGAGATCCGGAGTTTCTGCTGAACTGTCTTGACAACATTAAAGAAACTGATCCTCACACAGAACTTAATCTTAAAGAAAACAACACTGGAGTTAGCTGCTTTGGTAAATTTGACCCCTCAAGCAACTCGTTTTGCACTCAGTGATTTGACTCCTCATTGTCATGTTTTCTGTAAGAAATCTGGGCATGATTTTTGATAGGTTTTTAAAATGGATAAACAAATAATAATTTATTTTTTTAATGTCAAACTTTTAAACTGTCTGACAGAAGGCACCAAGGTGATTAAAATTACTCTCTCCTGTTTAAGATAAATATAATGGTTGACACTGACACATGTTCATGTTTCCCAATTCCTCCGGCTCTGCTCATCATGATGAATCATGGTATTGGAGCTCTACTGCTAATGGCATTCTTTCTCTACTTAAACACACACCTCAAGGTAAACATACTAAGTTGATTAAACTTAGTCCTTTGTTGATTCTACATGTTGAAAGGAGCCAGTTGATGTACTTTGGGCATCTGCCTAGGATGCCTGCTAGACGCCTCCCCTTTAAGGTTTCCACCCAGCTAGAGCAATTTGGGGGGTCTCCTCTTTAGCCTTGACATTAGTAGAAGAGTTCCCAAGTATGTAGCTTGGCCTACACATTAGCCTGTAGTTGTCATTCATATTTTATGACTTGTTTAATCAAAAACTATTTTCAATTTCCTAAAGAATGTTCCTGGGAATAAATCCAGAACGAGGATCAAAGGCTGAGATGAAGGGAACGAGGTAACTACACATTCCACAAAGGCTGCTCAAATTCCTGTATGAACTCAACAACTTTGAAAATCCCTGGAAAATTTTTAGCAAAAAATTAGTTTTAGTAATTTTTAACAATTTTAGTAAAAAAAAGTAAAAAAGTTTTTAGTAGCTTATTCAAATGGACAAAGGTATTGAGAATACTCACATACACATGGACCTCTGTCTGTCTTCTCTCCAAGCATGAGTGATTAAACAGCTTTTTGAAATGGAAAAAAAAAAAGCAATTTTGCCACAGTTTTGCACAGGTAAAACATGACATTATAAGAGATCTGTTTGTAGGAAATGTTCATGATGAAAACACTGTAGCATTTGTATTGGTTTAGAGCAAATGGTGGTTGTAGTGTTCTGTTGCAGAGTGTAGCAACCCTGATTAAACACCAAGCTAAACCTTTGCCAATGAATACAAGAGACCAAGCAGAGTTGACCTTTTACTCTCAAAACTTCATTGACAAGCGGTGAAAACTGTAGTTGAAAGAAATACAGAATAAAAAAAACGACTGTTTACATAAATACCACACTATAAAATAACCCAAAATATGAATTTACATCCTTGTTTGCTTGAGCAACTGTAATGACCATCAAAACAGATACCTCTTTTAACAAATACAAATACAGATACAAATCAACCTTTATGAACTACAAATAAAATATAGTTTTTTAACAACTACTGCTATTTATGCTTTTTAACATCTTTATCATGAAATATATACACTTACGGTGTTGCCTGAACAATGTTTCTAAGTGGATGGCTGTGGATAAGCCTCAAAGCATAACCAGCATGTCACTCTCCCTCTCAGTGCAACCAGGAAGAATCAGTAAACAGGAAATCAACCAATACAGGTAATCCAGCAGGAAGTGAGGTCATTAACAAGTTGACCTTCAAAATAAAATCTTCTCATTTAACATCTTTTAACCTTTTTACTGTTCCTTATAACCCAAACACACACAAATTAACTATTCCAAAGCAAACACAAAAAATAAATGACACAGATGCCTTTGAGGCATCACACTCACCATCTGGCCTACGTGAGGCCACTATGAACTTGAAGGAGTCCAAAACAACAGTCCTTAAATCAGTCCTTAGGCAGAAGAAGAACTACTTCTGCAACTGGCCTTAGGAAGGTTCTTGTATCACCTTGGTCAGTTTTTATCTCAACCTTTTTCACATGTCCGTCACTTCCCAGGAAAAGTTGCCGTGACTACGGCCATGGGCCAGTAGTTGCGGACAGTGTGTTTATCCCTGAGGAGAACCAGATCCAAACTTGAAGGTTTCTGCATGGCAGAAAATGTTCCCTCTAAGCCTGAAGGGAAAAAGAGGGAACACACACATGTAAAGAAAGCTCTGAAAACATGTGGGTATCCTAATTGGGCGTTCATCAAATCAGCTAAGATGCACAAAAAAGAAGATCAGACACCAACTAGGGAGGATCAGGAGGTCAAACGCAAAAATATTGTCATCCCCTATGTAGCCGGTTTATCAGAGAAACTCAGGAGAGTCTTCTCCAAGCACGACATCCCAGTATACTTCAGACCCAGCCACACACTCAGACAAAAACTGGTTCATCCCAAAGACAAAACTCCTAGACACAAACTCAACAATGTAGTGTATGCTGTACAGTGTAGCGAGGACTGCTCAGACCTCTACATTGGAGAGACCAAACAGCCACTTCATAAACGCATGGCACAGCATAGAAGAGCCACCTCGACGGGACAAGACTCAGCTGTCCATCTGCATTTAAAGGACAAAGG
>VVHJ01061868.1:0-12617 GCA_015107715.1 Tylochromis polylepis | reverse complement strand
TAGAAAAGAAAGGGGATTATCAATGCATTTGTATAAAATTTCAGTTTGAGTTTCATTTTGATGGAAAGCCATCAAATCTTTTTGGGTATGCAGTATAAAACACACACACACACACACAGATGCAGCAGCCTTATCTGAAACCCATTAATGTTGTTCCTGGAGGTAGAATTCGGGGGGATACATAAGGGGCAGAGGAGGAAGAGCCACCAGTTATATGCCAGCACCTATAAAACAGCACATACTCGTCATCACCCCCCATTCTACCAGTTGCTTCTCCCTCCCCTCATACCCCTCAGTGTGTGCCTTTATTCTCACCATCCCCATGCTCTTTCTTCTCTTTAATCCACCCCTCTGATCTATGAGCTTTATCTATTTGCTGTTTAAGCCTGTGTTTGGTGCTCTGTTAGCAGTGCTTGGTGCGTGATCCGAGAATCACGATGACAATCTGCCAGTGAATGCTGGAAAGAGTTACAGAAATGGAAGGTAGCTGGCTGAACGCAAATCTGTTGACTTTATGCAAAGTTAACCACACTGAATAATTCTTGAGGTTAAAGTCTGTAAAAAGCTCGAGAGTGTGCATTTCAGCTGCTGAGATAAATCTCATAATTAAGTCGAGAGGCCATCAGATGGTCAGAAAAACCTACGCTTTTGAATCGTGCAGTGAAGATGTACTGAAACCATTCAAGGATTCTTTCACACATTTACTTGTGAAATCTGGCTCATTGCGTCTATTTGTTTTCCATCCATCCATCCATCCATCCTCTACCGCTTATCCTTTTCAGGGTTCCTTCCACAACTATTCAGATGTTTAAAGGGTGTTTACCCACGCATAAATGCTGAGTTAGCAGCCTTATTCAACTGATAACTAGTTAGCTAATAATAATAAAGCTACTGCAGAGGTGTGAAATATAAAACTCACAGTAATTGTATTATAAAAGCACTAATTTTGTTTTCTACAGTTGGACGGTTGGGAGCTCTTTAGCCTAAAATGTACCGGTGGTCATAACTCTGTGATCGCCACATAAATACTCAGACAGTGAGGACATTGTTGTGGCCTCTGGAATGGCCTGTTGAATGTGAGAATGTGTAATGAACGAGAGGCATTCATTATAGATCACACACATCATTTATTCATCTGTCTGCTCTGTCAGTCTGTCTGTAAACATACCAGTGATCTACAGTGTGTTTGTGTGTGTGTCGGTATGTGATTCTCTGTGTTTCCTCTTTGATGCTTCTCGCGTTAGTTCATGTGTGTCCACATGAGAACATATTTTATTGGGATGTAAGAAATAGCATACAGATCCTGATGCAGTAACAAACTGTTCGTCAGTACAGTAGTGCACACAATAGTTTTGCCCATAGAATGTGTATAAAAGGTGGATGTAGTCAGTCACTGGTTTGTGAAGTCTGTCTTGAAGCCCCAGCTTTAGCCGACTGTTAAGCTTTAACATGGCAACAGCTAAAGTCTGTTAAAGCTTAACAGTCGGCTTTAACAGAATTTAGCTAGTAATATTTAAGCATATAGTAGTTTATATTAAAATAGAACAGGGGTCTCTTACGGCTTACGTCACCCCTACTTGCAGCCCGTATATTTACGTGAAGAAATATAATGCAGTTTGGCCCTTGAAGTTACTTTTTTTGTTAGGGAGGATTTGTTTGTTGTTGAGTGCAATGTTAAAATAAGTTCTTTAAAAAGCAAAAAATTATTTAATATGAAGGCAATATGAGCAGAGAGTACAAACATGTTGAGGGATTGGCTGTGTTAGTTCAGTGAGAGAGTTAGAGCCAGTCAAAAACTAATGTGTACACTTATGTCTGCATTTTTGTTTTGTTAAATACGAACTAAATTACAGCAGCAGTGCTGCCACATGTCTGGCCAGAAAGGGAGTACCAATTTGTTTATTTGGTAGTTCAATGAAAGGCTTCAGTTAGTTAAGAGTGAGAAAAACAAAAAATCGCGTTCACTTTCACGCAGTTTTGTCTTGTTATACAATACTTGAAATTTTAAAAAACAAACAAAACATGAAATTTTTGGAATTATTTGTGGGTGTTTTCTTGTTTGTTTGTTTGTTTGTTTTTTGTACTACTTGAACACTGAAGTGGCCCTCCAATGAGATGACAGTTCCAGCAGTGGCCCACAGCTCATTTGGGTTTGTGACCCTGTAATCTAAATCTAAATCTGTAATCTAAAAACATAAAAACAACATATAAAAAATATGTTAATGTAACATATAAAACTGTGCAGTCACAACATAAACAAAACCAATGTTGACTAATCATAACGTTCCTGCATGCGACCGATGTACATATTTGTACATATTTGTTTTATCCAGGGACTTTAACTATCTAAGACTCTATTAAGGCACTCCTCTAGTAATGACAATTTCAAGGTTTCAGAGCTTTAAATTAAAGTTTAATGGGTTACAAAATCATTGTATTCCCCATGTAGTTGTTATGGATTTGTAAATTGAATATAGAATAAAAATCTTTTGACATAGGAGTCTAAATGTGTTAATGAACATTTGGATTCAGCCTCAAGTGGCCATTTGAAGAACTGCAGTTCTGGGCATTTCTTGAGTTCATTTTTAAGCCTTGAAGAGTTGCTGCTTGTTTTTTGCCTTTCTGTGTGGTCAGATAATGAACTGCAGGTATACACAAACTTAATGTATTGAGAACGATATGTTAATTTCACAAAGAGCTTGCCTTCCATTATCCTGGGGCATGTCATTACTAATCTGACCCCTGCACTAGCCAATATCCATCAAAATATGAAAGACTCTCCATCAGGTAGGTCTGTAACTTTTCCTCTGCTCATAGACCTACAATTTTTCTGTCAGTGCTCTCTGCTCATCTTAATGGCCCCTAAATTGCTGATATCAACAAAATGCATTAATGCTCCTGTGAGCGAGACAGCTTGATGAGTGCCGAGTGCACATGATCTATGGATCAAATCACTGGGCGTCTCGAAGACAGGAGGATAGTAATTTGTTGTGTTTTGACAGATATCAATATGGTGCATTATACCTGTGCACTTCATTTCAGTCAAGCACACCAGGGAATGTGGGTAAAAGAAAAACTGAGATCTGAAAGTGAGAATTGTGAACTTAGTTGGACTGTTGGATTAAAAAAAATGTCTTAAAAAACCTTAAACAATAGAAGCAACAGACTGTCTTTCTGATTTATTTTGATCTTTAGGAAAATGAATGATGCTTTTCTCAGTCATCGTCTTTGCTTTGGATGTGTGCATGTTGGTGCTAGGTAATTGGAGTTAATGGTGACTTGTCCTGGTACCTTAAATCTTAGGGAAGCCAGCAACTAAACCCATTTGTTGAGCAGTGAATGATAGGAACTGATGAGCACCAAGTGCGGATGTTATGTACTTTCATTAGGTCGGGTCAGAAGCTCAGCAACCCTCTAAGAAGGGATGGTAATTTGCTGTGTTTTGACATGTCAGATATCAATATTGTGCATTATGCTCTTGTACTTAATTTCATCCAAATGCACAGGGGAATAACAGTAGAAAACTACTTAGCGTGATTGAGAATTAGCAGTGACCTAAAGGTTTTAGAAACTGAGTGTAGAGTAGAGATAACTTACACAAATCCTTTACTTGAATCAGTGTAAAAAAAGAGTCTTCGCCGAGACATTTGTAAAGACTTTTACGGAAATATAAAGGTGCATGTATTCACTATATTATAGAAAACCAGTTCTGAAACTGCATCATAAGCCTAAACAAAATAATTGGACTGTTTGATTAAAAAAAAGATTATTATCAATTATCACTGATTATTATTTCATTATTGATGAAATGCATCTACAGATTTGCTTATCATATAGTAAATTACTTAATCGTCATCACGCCTATTTATTAAATAAGTCTAAGCATATTTCCTTTTTGCTTCCTTCCTATATACGTGTTACAGCCACTGTTTTTTCATGATACCTCATTGAAGCTGATTTGCTCTTATTTGCTCCATCTCACAGACCACACGCTAACATCTTTAATCGACGATGTGCGTGTTGCTCTGGCTTAAGAAACATGCTTGGCACAAGTGCAGCATTCATGAGCAGCAGCTGTCAGTGACAATAACTAGTTGTATGTCACCACAGAGTAACAGGATAGCATTCAGTACTTTGCATAGCTGATGGTTTGGCCCATGTGCCATATGCTCCAGGTAGAGCTTTAACAGAAAGGCTGCTGCATGTGCTGCAGGTTCTCGTTTCCAGTTTCTATGTTTGCCCGAGGATATCGCTAATGCTGAAAAACAAATTAAAAGCTGTTTTGAACGTTAAAATAATTCTTAGAGTTTCAAAGTTTTTGCTGTTTTACGGTGAAGCAGATAAAGGGTATCTGGAGTGCACAGGTGGAAAGCAAGACATTTATGGTTTCAAATTTATATGCAAACTGAATGAAACCAAAAAAAACATTCAACCCCCCCCCCCTTAAGGAGCTTTTGGTCTGCAGATAGAGGGGGTTGAATGTTTTTTTTAAGCCTTTTGAAGCAGGTTTGTGATTTGACTTAATTGTTCCTGATTTAGAAAACCAACAACATGAAACTACTAACTAAAAACATTTTAGGATGTGCAGATTCATTTTTAAACTTTATTTTTTTTGTAAC
Organism: Tylochromis polylepis; assembly: GCA_015107715.1. Taxonomy (NCBI): domain Eukaryota; kingdom Metazoa; phylum Chordata; class Actinopteri; order Cichliformes; family Cichlidae; genus Tylochromis; species Tylochromis polylepis. The sequence goes on along the minus strand of VVHJ01061868.1, from coordinate 7,998 downwards.
TTTTCGTAATCAAATAATAGGCATGTGAATCTGATGTCGACACTGCTACGTCTGTTAACCAATAGAACAGATGTTCACGCAAGACAAACCTTGAAATAGAAATAATATGAATTATTAAATAAATCCACATATGCACGGATAAGTAAATTAATAAAAAGTAAATGGAAAAGTTAATCATAAATAAATGAATTATTACAAAGAAAATTAGAGCTCTATATCACTGCTCAAATTTAATTAATTCATTAATTACCACAAATATTTTTGGTACATAGCTTCATTTATTTACTTATTTACTTGTTCTGGCAGCTTATTTGGCAGTGTCAGACCTCCATACCCACACCATTATGATTCAGGTTGTAGAGGATTTTATATTACGGTCCATATTTGACACCTTAATTTCATTAAACTACATAAAAGACAATTGTGGGTGAACATATGTGGTGGTCGAGATAAAACGGAAGGATTACAGTGTTGTTGAACAGACACATTTTTGGGAAATAAAACTGAATGCAACATGTAATATAATGCAGATACTGAGAGGCAGTAAAGTTGTCAGACAAGCAATCAATACCTTCCTCCGTTCAATGATGAACCCTCCATTATCGCCATAACACCCTCATCACCATAACAACCCATCAGCATCCGTTCTCCTCATCCTTTAATCAGCCTGTCTCTTTCCACAGATTTCCTCCCTCAGTGCTGTCATCTATTCAATTAATAATTCAAACGTTTGATTTGCAGAAAAGGATCAATTAACCAATTAATGGTCTTGATACAAGGCTTTAGGCTTTTGACTGTTTTCAGGCTTTCTGTGTGAAAGCCAAAGATGCTGGGGGTGATTTTGACTGACAAGCCACTGTGTAGCTATCACACTTGTCACCTCAGGGCACGAAATGAATGGTCCACCTGATCAGAAGTCTTTCTGCCAAACCACCATCTCACATTCACTGTAATTGTGATTTGGTTCTGGTGAGTTCCCGGTGGGCAGAAGATATTTTTGTAAATAAGACCAGTTGTATCCATGTGGAGTAAAAGGTAAACAACTCAAACTGCTTTCAACTTCTCCATTCTGTACCTATATAGCTTTTTTTTTTCTCCATTGAAAGTTCACCTCAAGTTGAAGTGCTGAAAAGTTGTAAAAGTTGATTGTGTGTTTGCAGTCTGTATCAACACTAGTTTTACAATTCAGCAAGTACTTTAAACAAAGAAAAAAAAGTGAACTACAAATACCCCAAAGTTCTCAGGTTTCTCTCCTCAGACTTCTACATTGAGGTTAAAACTGTTTGATCATTAACCACAAATGATGACTTCAAGGAAAATGCATGTTTGAAATATTTTGATGAAACAAAGAGAGGAAAAAGAAGCAGGATACTGCATGAGCAGCGACAGCATGTATGGAGTAAAGGAACTAAATGGAGATAAAACAAAAAGAGGAAGCACCCTCTAATGCATGAAAACACGTGGCTGCTCTTCTATGCAATGAGTGTCTGGAGTTTCACGACTTTGGGGAGTCCTGAAAAGATCAGGAGCTGTGAAGCTTTTTAGAGTTCTATGAAGGGCCTCAAGGACGGCATAGCTGTTTATTTCTAGTACAAAGACTCACAGTGTTTCCTTATCTTATCCTTAGTAGGGAAACAATATACTGTACGTAGAACTGGACGGTCATGCCTTCTGTAATGTGTGTGCTCATCTCTCATTTCTGTCCAAGGGTAAACCAATTTTTACTAAAATGCCATTTTAAAACTTCATCACAGCAACAACAGAGAATTTATAGGAAAGAGAAATGGCACTCAAAAAACCTGAATATAAATCTATATGAGAGTTCCCTTATGGTGCTCCTGCCTTCAAAATAGCCACTCAGCAGCCAAAATGAGAAATTTATCTACCCATGCTGATATTGCACAGACAGATGCACACAGTGGTTTAATTTATGTAGTTTTAGAGATATAGCTCTACTTCTTTTCGCAGTAAGGATATAGGTAATTGTACTTTTGCTAATAATGTGAATAGCATGTGATTTAGTATGTCCTCTGGTGGGAGGAGTCAGAGATGCTGATTGGACAACCATCTGGTGCTCTGGATTGAGTCATTATTGAAGCAGTGGAGTTGTTACCAAGAAGAATGCAATATGTCTGGTTTTACTTCTAAAGGCACTTTGGAAAGAATTAACCCCGAGATGTCTAAGTCATCATCGCGATGACTTTTTCCACCTTTTTGGTAAAACCTTTTTTTTTTGTCAGTTGATTACTAACTAACTAACACATAAAAAACAACCCCTTATGATATAATAGTGCTAGAGTTAGAGTCAACACTGACGATGGCTTAGACTCCTAAATTGTACTTTAGCATCAAATGAGGTCATTAGATGGAGGTTGAAGTCAGTAAAATGGGATGGGAGGATCAGGACCGAAGCAAGAAAGTAAAACTTGACCATGAATGGTGAATGGAAAGATGCGGCTTAAAACATCCACAACTAGGGGACACCATGAGTAGTAGTGCTGTGGAATACTTTAAATTTTCATATTGATCTGATACCAGGTAAATATAGGGTCAGCATTGTCTATACCAATACCGATACTGACATTACCCAAATGCATCACTGAACGACACAGGAAATCATTCCTGCCTGTAGAACTTTCCCTTTGTCTGACGTACAGTACACACTGCAATAGTTACACCCCTTTGCACATGCTCTACAGTAAAATGACAAATAACAAAGTTTCACAGGTTAGAGTTAAATGTCAATCATATATATTTCACCTCTGTAATATTCTTGATATTTAAATTGAGCTATTTTTATATATATTAGAGCTATTTCTTATATTTGTAAACTTGTGATATATTGTATTATTTAATTAGTTTACTCTGTTACTGTTATTGTCTTGGAGCAAATGTAACCCACATAATTTACTTAGGGATTATTAAAGTATTCTGATTCTGATACTTTTAATCTATAATACCTACAGCTGATAACCCATAGTTGATGTAGGGAGAGCTGAACCATCACCAATTTGCAAATTGCGAACACATTTTAATGACCACTGAATCACTGTGATTTTACTTTCCACAAAAATTAGTTAATAGAACAAACTCCTTTCGGCTTTTCATGTATTTTGAAAATTTTAGACCTAGAATGTAAATGCGCTTGTCTCTAAATCCCTATGAGTCAGCTTCTTTGGTTTAAATGCGCTATAGGCTACAAATTAAATTGACGTGACAGTCAACACAGAAAGGTTCAGATATTTTTCAAAGTGCATATATATATATATATATATATATATATATATGTGTGTGTGTTGAGCAAAACTTGACCTTGCCATTTAAGTTCAGGGCAATTTCAATGATTCCACCTGAATTTACACCTTTTATAAATCTATGGAGAACAAGAGGGTGGAGAAAGACTTCACTGAGTAAAACCATCTCTACAGTTTATAGTATTTCTTTTTGTAAATAAATGTTCTGTTGATAACCATACTGCATCTGCCATAATGACAGTTTTCCAAAACCCTGATTAAATAAAAGTGGCTGCGTAGAAGTTTTACTTGCATTTTTGTGCCATTAAACATAATACAGAGTTTAACAGAACCACCCAGTATGAGTATTTTTGTTTGACATTCTTTATTAGACATCCTTACGCACATCCTTTATTCATCCACCTACTCCTGCTGTTATCCACTTGTCTGTTCTGAGTCTGTTTTGACTTTTCACAACTTCACACTAGGATTCCCTCTCTCCTGTCTTGTTACCTCCCCCTTTTCTGTACCTCGCAATGGATGTCATTAAATATTCACGGCTCCATTCTGGACTAATTGTCCTCAGCATGGCAGAGAACAGTGGAATGAAATTAACCCATTAGCTAGGAACTGCTTTCATCAGAGCAGTGAGCCCAGGAAGTGTGTATTTGTGTGCGTGTGTGTGTGTGAGAGAGAGAGCATGTCACTGCTTTCTATTCTGATATTCACTTGTGCAAGCATGCAAACACGTGCACACACATAAAACGCTCTGAGCTCATGCGTCACATGTCATTATGGGACCTGGAGACATGCCTGAAGGCAGATGTGTTTGTTCTTCTAAGAGTATAAGTTCAAGTAATAATCCATAATATATCATCTAACATTTTCTATTTTTGCAGTTTGCAGTTTTCACCATATTAACATAACATGTTTATTAAAATGATTTAACTCCTTGTTTTGTATTTATTAGCAGATATAGAATCAGTCTTAATGGTTTACAATATTCACCAGTACTAGGAATAAGTGAGGATAATTGCAATAGTTAATTAATGTATATCAATAATAAGCTCTCCCATGAAAACATCAACTTTTCATCATTCCACTCCTAATGTTTCTCTTTTTCCCCCATTATTAATTTTTTCTTTCAGTCATTCTTCTCTTTCTTAGTCACTGGGCTCTTCCTCATGCAGCTTAGGTCAATAATACTCTGTTGAATGTATTGACAGGGTAAAGTGGTCCTACTTAACAGCACAGAGCGTCTCGCTCTCATGGCAGTCTCAGGAGGAAAAGGACGAGAGAGGATTAGGAGGAAGGGGGGGTAGGAGAGAGAACGAGGGGAGGATAAATCAGTTCATGGCCGCTTTATCTGTAAAGCATAATTTCATACAGAAAGGCAAGTCTAGGTGTTTCCTTTTTTAAATGAACAGACTGAGTGGATTTTCGGGCATTTGATATGCACTTAAGTTGAGCACATCTGAGAATTATTTTAGGTGACATTGAAAATGTATTTATTTTAGGGCTGTCAAGGTTAACGCGTTAACACCAATTAATCCGTCATCATGATTAACACGATTAAACTTTTTAACGCAATTAACCCATCTGGAGCGCAGAATGAGTCAAAATCCCTGAAATGTCTCTGTCAACGCATTTCGGGCAGTTTGTCCATTCTGCGCTCCAGATGGGTTTATTTATTTATTTCAGACACACAGAGGTCCACACATTGAACATTAAGAATAGAAGAAGGGAAAAATATGGCCTGTTATGACAGCTAAGGTGCTTGCTCAGTTAACGTCACCCACCTTTGGGACCAAGATGCTACCTGTCACCTAATTAAGACGTTACCTCATTTTCCCCTCATTAGTGCTAATTTCTGTCCTCCTCCCTCCCCTTCTGTTTATTTTCCATTCTCTCCTCTTTCCCAATCTCAGCCTTCCCCCCCAAAAAAAACAAAGACAAGCTCCACCCTCCACCAAGTGTTTGTTTTCCTCCTTTCACTTTTTCTGTTGTGGTGGAGAAATTAAATTTGATAAATGAGTCGATCTTTAAATATTAATTATGTATTAATTACGTTCGCAAGGCAAAACAAACCTTGCTTAATGATTTATGAGGATCAGTCCCACTTTACTCCAGATTTCTTTGTCCAATGAGAATCGAGAGAGAGAGAGAAGGGAAATGGAAGGGCTGGCAAATTAAAACAATGAAACAAAATGTGATTAAAGAGCTGGTGAGAGATTGTGACTGTATCTGTGTGTGTGTGTGTGTGTGTGTGTGTTTTCCATGGTAAAAGTGTGAGATAACTGCAGTCAGGCTCAGCAAAGGCCTCTTAGAATTGAAGAAAACAATGAATAGGAACTAAAGAAGCGAGGAAAGATAATGAGGTTAAATCTTTTAGCTGTTTCTATATGTGTTTGACCTTTGACCTTCCACCAGCTTGTTATTTTCCATGTGGAGCCCTGACCTCATTGTGACCTTGCTCTCCATTCATTAATTGTTCCTGTGATAATGCTTTTTGTGTGAGTCCAAACATACAAAACACGTTTAAATGAATTTTTATATCATAATATCAGATAGATTAAAAAAAAAGAAAAATGAAACAATGTATTTTTTAATTTTATTTTTAACATTCAAAGTCCTTCTACAGGTAAGTCTTATCCAGCATCAATTATTTTGAATTTATGAAATGAAGACCCTATTTAAGTGAATAAGGACAGAACCAGAATTAAAATTTTAATGTTGCTATAAAATCTGCATGTATAGCGTGACCAATCAAATCTAATAGAAAAAAAGGTTTAAGAAGTAAACAACACAGTTGGCTTTTTATTGGCTCCTTGGGGGCAGGGGTGGGACAACCATCACGTTTGGCATTATGGAATTCCCCCACAGATTTCTAATGATTGTCACAACGTTCTCTTAAAATGTTTCTGTTGTTCCTCTTATATGATGTGTTTGAATCTAGTGCCAACATCCGGGGGGTCAAATATGTAGCGATGAGAAAGTGCCCCCCCCACGGTTCATCTAGCGACCGCTTTAGTCTGGCTCCAGCATCGACTGAATACACGTAGACTCAGACCAGCTTTACGGATTAAAGGTGACACGAAACACTACACATATAAGGCTAATTTACACCACTGAGCCCTGCTCTCAAAAACCGACATAGATATAACTCTGTTTGTGAAGTTGGATTTAAGAAATAAGTGCTTAAAGTTAAAGTTTTAAAAAACATGTTTAGCGCCATCTTCTGCAAGTACAGAACGTGGTTGGTTGGTTGCGGCTAATAGACTTGCATTAGTGTGTGGACAGAATCAATAACTTAGAGGAAAATAATGACACTAAAACTAAAAATCAGTTTAAGGGGATCACTTTTGTGCTGCCCCTGGCTGCAACAATGAGTTTTATGTTAAGAAACCGAGGATATACTGTCCACTTTCAGTCTTTCTCTTTTTAGCAGTAAGTGGCTGTTTGCTGTTTGGCTAGTGGCACTCAAACGAAAAAATCCAGCTGTTAGCCGTAATGCTCTGGTTTGTAAAGCACTTTATAAATGAGGACCGTGTGGAGGAGATTTGGTTGGTTATGCTATACATGCAGATTTTATAACGCTTTTAAAATTTTAATTCTAGTTCTGTCCTTATTCACTTAAATAGAGGCCTTCATTTCATAAATTGAAAATAATTATCTCTGGATAAGACTAACCTGTAGAAGGACTTTGAATGTAACCCCCCCCCCCAAAAAAAAAAATACATGTTTCTATTTTTAAGCGAGGCTCAGTTGTCTAAATTAGCCTTTATATGTGTAGTGTTTCATGTCCGCTTTAAAAAGCATGGCTCCAGGCCCTGTGTATAGCTTTATCTTCATAATAACTGTACAGTCTGTGATTTTATTCAATAATTTTATTTCATCCTCTGGATACTACATGTAGGGCTGCGGCTGCTTTGATTAACAGGTGACCAATTACAGTGCCTTTTGATTTTTTCATTGTCACTGTCCTACAAACAATATAATTTGCTTGCCTAGCCTGCCCAAGATGTTTATTCTTAAGTTTTGGCGAGAAAAATTCTAATATTTTATTTGTCTGCCATCTATCCCGCCTAAGCAGAGAAGCCCAGACCTCCCTCTCCCCATTCACTTCTTCTAGCTTATCCAGGGGTACACCAAGTTTTTCCAGCTCAGCCGGGCAAATGCCCGAACCACCTCAACTGGCTCAATGTGCAGGAGTAGCTTGCTAAACAATCTTGCTAGTTTGAGCAAATATTTGGTCAGGCCTGGCGTCATGAAACTAACCTGGTGGTGACTAAAACTCCAAAAACAATGGGTGATGGCCATCTTTTATATACAGCAGTACATAAATGTATACTGCATGAGAGCTATATCTGTCTTCAGTGAAGATCAGGCCCCTGTGGGAATCATGACCATCTGTTGCTGTTGCTCATTTGTCTTCAAGACTCTGATGGTATATGTTTGCTCTGATGCTCATTTGCACATGTTCTCACACAGGTTGGCTCTCTGACTCTCTTTTACACACGCTTATCACCTGTACCCCTGAGTTGGCTGTCTCACGGGTAACTTCCCACCAATTTGCAAACACACACACACACACACACACACACACACACACACACACACTGATCCTCCCTACTGTAATAAATATTTCAAAGGCGGAAAGTTCAGTAAACAATGGTGTGTGTGTGTGTGTGTGTGTGTGTGTGTGTGTGTGTGTGTGTGTGTGTGTGTGTGTGTGTGTGTGTGTGTGTGTGTGTTGTATTTGCAT
>VVHJ01061865.1:0-13474 GCA_015107715.1 Tylochromis polylepis | reverse complement strand
AGCGGCAGAAATGGGCTTCCTCCGAAGGGTGGCTGGCGTCTCCCTTAGAGATAGGGTGAGAAGTTCAGCCATCCGGGAGGGCTCAGAGTAGAGCCGCTGCTCCTCCACATCGAAAGGAGCCAGTTGAGGTGGTTCGGGCATCTGACCAGGATGCCTCCTGGGCGCCTCCTGGGTGAGGTGTTCCAGGCATGTCCCACCGGGAGGAGGCCCAGGGGCAGACCCAGGACACGCTGGAGAGATTATATCTCTCGGCTGGCCTGGGAACGCCTCGGTGTTCCCCCGGACAAGCTGGAGGAGGTGGCTGGGGAGAGGGAGGTCTGGGCTTCTCTGCTTAGGCCCCGGATAAGCGGATGAAGATGGATGGATCATCAGTCATTCCGGGCAGCGAATCTTATCAGTCTTTCAAAATGAATATTTGAACATATAATCCATCAGCCACAATAAATAAATATATATGGCCAAGATGTTGTTGTGTTTGCTTCATCTTCCCCAAGGCTGGCTGACATTTGCTGCAAGCATGTGTCATTTAAGTGTTAAAAGTATCTGTAATGTTTTCTTCTCAGGCAGTTGCTCAGTGAGAGTCTTAATTGTTTTGAATGCACTGCGGAGCGATTCGTTCCATCCTTGTATTCTCCAAGATGAGTACCAGTTTATTAAATAAATTAAATTATTAACTAAAAAATAATTAAAACACTTCGGTAGAACAGGCACAATGTTACCACATTATCAATCACAAGGACACGTTATTTCTTTAATTTTGATTTGCTATAGAGCCAAAGAGGCATTGCAGAAGACATTAAGTCTCAGGGAGTTAAACTAGCATGTTGATTTTGGTGTTCTCATGGGATTTGTTAACAATAGCATAATATTGTATTGTGCAAAAGTCTTGAACCAGCACTCGTTTCTTTATGTTTTGCTTCCGAGGAGTCAGACTTTGTGCCGTGTGATTTTTGTTGTTTAGATTTGACACTGACCTAGGAATCACTGAAGCATAGAAAGGCACCTAACTAAAGGGATGAACCAGTGCCGTGTCTATACATAACAGAACCAATCTTAAATTGTATCATTAGCCTCTGTGTTACTAGCAGACTATCACAAAAACACATCATTTGTTACCATTTCTTTTGTTAAATCTATTTAAAAATGCAGAATAAAACACAGTTCGACGGGCATAAAATAGTATTTTTTGCCCAAAGTGATTGCTAAAAAAAAAAATATTAGTTGAAAACTTGGCACGATCTGCCAAATTGAAACTGGACAAATGGAGGACAAAAGAAGAAATGGTAGGCCTAAACAACTGTCTGCAGCAGATGAACAGCATCTGAAAGTCATGTCCTTAAGAAACAGGAAAAAATCCAGCAGACCTGACACAGGCAAGGCAAGTTTATTTATATAGCACAATTCAACAGCAAGGTGATTCAGAGTGCTTTACAGAGACATTAAAAAACAAAAACAAATAAAAAGCATGATTTAAGATGAAAAAAAAAAGAAACAGGAGCACAGAGAGACAGCTCTTGCCAAAATTGATTGAATTATGAATGCAGAAAAGTACCATCAGATTTGGATTTGATCCATCATGCAATAGCATATGGAAGCTTACATTTTCAGCATGACAGTGATCCCAAACTTACTGGCAATGCAGTAAAAAACATACCTGGATAGAAAAACACGCAATGGACCACCATCAAGTCACTCTCCAAAGCTCCGACCTCAATATTAGTGAAGCAGTGTGAGATCATCTTAACAGAGATCAGAACAAAAGGTAGCCGACATCAAAAGAAAAGCTTTGAATGTCCTTCAAGAAGCCTGGAAAAATATTTCTGATGACCACTTAAAGAAATGAGCTCATCTGAGTTCAGGCTGTGTTGAAGAATAAAGTTAGTCATTCCAAATATCAACTTTCGAGCTCAGTATTTGCCCTATATACTGTATTTCCATGTATGTTTGCATGTGTTTCAATAAATCTCTGCACTCTTTTCCCATTTTCCTAGCAAAATATAAAGAAATGAGTGGTGTCTCGAGACTTTTGCACAGTATTGTACAGAAGATTACCAGCCTCAGCCTTCAATTCATACAAGGATCACCGGATTATCCCACGCTTATTTCAAATTGAACTGAATTTAAACATGGACTTTAAACGTGTTGTGCCTACCCCAACACCCTGCGCTCAGGCCACCAGATGACACTGGGCCCTGTCTGCATTGCCTGATCATTAGTGCATACTCAATCCAACCAAGAGATCACATGTGAAACTTCCACAGTGTCAAAACCTTTTAACAGCATCTGTAATAATGATCACATAAAGGTGGATGTTTTATTTAAACAGTGGTGATAAACAACAATATTTAAAAATAAAAGTCCAAGATACAACTTATACTAGTCTGTATGACGGCGGTGCTTCTTTTCTTTTGCAAAAACAAAAGCAGTTGTTACATATGCACATTAAGGTACTTTAGATACTGCAGAATATAAACAGATTTTAAAGATCAAGCACAGACATTCAAACAACTGTCTGCAAAAACACCTAAACACAAAGTTGAAAAAGGCATTACGGTACTTACTTTCATTCAGCTGAAAATACTATCATCCACACTGCAGGACATTTTTACTGTGGCTATAAAAAAAAAACCCGTTAGAGATAGTCCAGACAGGAGACAGGAACCTATTTCCTTTCAGGATCTGGAATACTTCTCCTCACATTTGAACAATGTGTATATAGTTATATAACATTTGACTTGATGGTACGACAGCTTGACGGCACACTGAAATAAAATAAATCACATTGAAAGTACTGAAAAATATTGTTACCCCATGATATTATGTACACAGTATGTACTCGTGTGTGTATATATGCAATACTGCCAAAGCAAAACTGTATTGCTGCACTTATCAAAATGAGCAGCATCAATTTGAATTCTCTCTCTTGTGTAAACATCCAGCAATCATCACTGGAAAATTGTCCATTAGGTTTAATATGTTTAGTAAGATTCTTCCTGCCCACTAATGTATTTGATCTAATTCAGACTTTCCTTCAGGTCAACTTTGACGCTATTTAGTGATCTACTGGTGACTTGAAACGGCATTTCCACTGTCCCCTTCAGCTTGTCACCCTTCTCCCAGTTGAACAGCTTTTTGGTTATCACCTAACTGCTACAGGAGAGGAAACACTGCTTAATCATGAAGGCAGTATTTTCATGTTGTTTGATATTTCTTTAACCGGCATGTTTCCGCATGTGCTGGTTTAAAAGAAACATCCACTAGTTCAAATATCACCAGCACAAAGCAAATAAAGCCTCAACCTAACATTCGTGATATTAGTGAGTTTTTAAATGTGTTGACATGAAAGAATTTGCTTTTAGTGACCAGCCCATGGAGAATTATCACTCAGCTCAACAGCAATAAGATGGAGGTTTATAATAAGTGGAGGTTTTACTAGCTAACAGAGCCAACAAAAGAGAAAAAAACGTGCAATTTCTAATTGTTAAATTGCAAGAATAAACATTTCTAAATGAAAAAATAAGATGTTAGAAAACTGCTGCACATTCTGAACAGTTGTTGAGACACTTTTTAGTAGACTTCCAACAAAAACACCAAACAAAAAAGGAACCTCTACCTCTGCCTCACTCCGATGACATGTCCAGTTAAAGGAGCAGAGTGCACATTGGTTAGAAAGGTCACCAGCTTTGAAAGAGCTTCATCAAATCAACCTCCAGGGTGAAACCAGTTTGTGTGTAAGATTAACAGATTTGTAGCCCTTTTATGAAACGATCCCACGATTTCAGTGTTAAGATAAATAACAAGCGGCAATCAATAAAGTCCTCAGATCTGATATTTATCTGTAAATCAGTGAAAGTCTGTGATCCACAGACGTGAGGAGACAGCAGTGTTTGCTCTGCCAGCTACAACTGGCATCATCACTTCTCCCTGCCGCAGGGGAGTCAGTCTGGTTTTCAGCAAGGAAAACATATGATCTTTTTGATTGTGGTCAGCTGACTGACTTGGCCAGTCATACAATCACCACCGCCTGGCCATAAAAAGACACCTTGCTTGCACTGTCTGTATGCTTAGGATCAATGTCCTGCTGGAAATCCTGCAAATTTATAGACTGAGCACACACGAGGCAGTGACTCCCATTGTTTACCTAATATGGATGTGAAATCCTACAAACATAGTTAAAGCTAAAAGTCAGCTTTTTGGCTTCCCAGTGCGCAGGTACTGTTCAGATAGGTGCATTATTGGTGTGTGTCTGTGAAGGTTCTCATTCATCCAGGTCATGGTAGTCTAAGGAGCTCGGAAAGAAAAGCGTCTGGACTTCTCTAAGTTTCTTGAAAACTTTTCACCTCTCATCCGAGAAGCTTCTTCCGTTCTGAACTGAACTGAAGAAAAACTGAAGAAGCTTCTCGGATGAGAGGTGAAAAGTTTTCAAGAAACTTAGAGAAGTCCAGACGCTTTTCTTTCCAAGCTCCTTAGATTATTGGTGTGTATTTTTTACACATTGCAATAATATCTATGCATTTTTTAAATACGTTATCATACACAGGGACACACGGGGATGTTTGTGATTATCCTAAAAGAAAATCCTCCCCCAACCTAGTGACACATAAAAGTTTCATTATATGAAACGAAAAACACAATCAATCATTCATTTAGACAGCAGCTCAGAAGCCTGCATGTTTAAATTCAGACTCCTGTGGTGGAGAACTGCGTGACATCAGTCTGGAGGTCATCATGCACTGCTCTCCCACCCAGCTGATCCATGCCTAGTCAGGCAGGCGGTTTCGCTGTCGGCGCAGGGGCACACACGGATGCGGGCTCCCGCGTGCTGTTGCGGGCTCTGGAGAAGCTGCTCTGCTCCGGGCGGGAGCGATAGGGCAGGCAGAAATCCCTGAAGCACCTTTTGAAGTTCTCATCCAGGAAGGCATACAGCATGGGGTTCAGACTGCTGTTGGTGTAGCCCAGAGCTATGCATATATGCCAGCTCGCCATGGTCAGGAGATTCTTGCTGTCAATTTGCACAATGGTCTTGACAATGACGAAGATGTGAATGGGAGTCCAGCAGATTATGAAAACCGCCACGACAACCAGGACCATGCGGGTGATCCGCCGCAGGTTCCTGTCCTTCTCTTTGGAGCCAGAGAGGAGACGGACACTCTTAAGACGCAGGATCATCAGCCCATAGCAAATGGTGATGACCAGGACGGGCACCACGAAGGCAAAAATGAATACACAGATTTTTGTCACTGTGTCCCAGTACAATTCCGGTTCAGGAAATCCAAGAGAGCACAAAGTGACTCCTGAGGAGTTAAAACAATTGCAAGTTTAATAAGAGAAGGAGAAGTTAACTGAAATTACTAACACAGCTCAGAAGTCTGTTTTATTTTTCCTTCTAAACAGCCAGTATGTTTTCAGACAGTGATAGTACTTTCCCGCACTTCTTTTTTCTGCAACAATAAAATTCCCTCACCTGTGTCTGTCACCTTGGTAACAGCCATGATCATCACGGGGACTCCGATAGCAGAGGAGAGGATCCAGATGCCGATGTTGATGAACTTGGCTTTGGCGGGCGTGCGGAAGTCCAGGGCCTTCACTGGATGGCACACAGCGATGTAGCGATCTACGCTCATCATGGTGAGCGTGAAGATGCTGGTGAACATGTTGTAGTAGTCGATGGCCATCACCACTTTACACAGGAGCTCCCCAAACGGCCACGTGTTCATCAGGTACTTGGCGCTCTGGAAAGGAAGGGTGCTGGTGGCGAGAGCGTCAGCCAGAGCCAAGTTGAAGATGTAAATATTTGTGGCTGTCTTCATCTTCGTGTACCTGTTTGGTCGGAAAAAAAGTGCACTTTAAACAGATTGTGACACACAGCGGATGGGAACAATTGTCAGCTGGAGGAGACTGGATTTGGTCCCAAGGTCTGGCTATTGCTGTAACACAAAGAGGATGTCTCGTGTGGCTGACTCACGACTTCCATTAAAATGTCTAAAAGTTAGAGCTTACAAAGTTTTATTTAATTCATTTGACCATAAAACCAATAATCTGCTGTTTCCTCTAAGTAAACAAGATTTTTTAGGTGCATAATGTCATTAGAGCACTACACTAAATGCACAGCAGCTCATGAGCTTCTCTGGAGCCTCCATTAAAACACATTTCCATGTAATGAATTGATTATAGCTCAAAGCCCTCCAGACTCCTACTTGATTTCAGATTAAAATTATTTTGTGTGTGTGTGTGTGTTTTTCTTTTCTGAGTGCCAGCTTAACGTTTGCCTGGCTCTTTTAATATGGATTCCTCCACATCAGCCCACAGCATGGCAGTCTGTCGGTCACATTTGATTAAATTATGTTTCTGAAGTGTTTTGCTGTAAAATATCAGACACTTAGATGCATCTTATTCCCAGGTATAAAGACATCTATGTGTTAGAGCACGCTGAGCTCCCCCTGTATGTAACTGCTTTGCCTGGGAGTGTGAGTGATATATTTAAAGTTTTCTTCATTTCTTTTTTCAGAAATTTAAAAATAAATCCCCCAAATCGAGAATACATCATTTCCACACAGTATCACTTTTGAAGGTTGAGCTTTGGTTTATCATCTCAATTCATAACCCCACTTCCTTACAGGAATAATTGGTGCAATGAAATAATTTCAGGGCTAAACTGTAGATTACAACCCATCGTCTTCTTGCATGTGGGAGGTGTGTGTGTGTGTTGTGGGTGGGTGGATGTGATGGAGAGCGGCTCTCAGGCGCAACTGGCACTGTGGGCAGTTACGAAGGGGACCATCACAAATAAAGTACGACGGTGAAAATGGATTTCTCTCGAATAAAAATATGTGAAATTGTTCTGATATATTTTTTATACGTAACATACAGACTACTTTAGGGTCGTTTGAAATAAACCCTGATCATATAAAAACATGTTTATCATATCCATATTGGGGTTTCTGTCGTATATGTATGCGTGTGTCGCTTTTCACCTATTAAAATGCGGGCAGCAGTAAATTATTTTTCCTTCCTTTCAGCGCATTCCCTTTGGGTTATGGTTATCTGAATAGCGCGTCCTTCTTACCTGACCACCCCGTACATTACCAGCACGTTTCCCACCAGTCCCACCACGCAGATGAGAGAGTAGAGAGCCGTGATGCAAACGTGGATGAGAAGTCTTCTGTCCTTGCTGTCCTCGTTGCTTTTCGAAGGAATGGAAAGCAGATCCTCAGAGAGCGTAACATTGAAAGGAGTTACGGAGACCGAGTTGCGCTCGTTGAAATAGTCCGGGAGTAGAGTGGAAAACTCCATTGCGGGGATCCAGGTGCGAACAGAGCGCAAAGATTCGGGAAGTAGGAGCGCACGAAAACTGGGCGACAAATTAAGTCATCGGGCGCTCGGAGGACGTGCGAGCTGTGCCTCTGCGCCTCGCCCGCCCGCGTGTGAGTGGCGCGTGCGTCTCTGCGCACTGGTGCACAAAGAACAAGCAGAGGGTTTCCCTGACAAGTTCTTATCTTGCCTAAAGAGACTTTTTTTTCCCCCCAGAATGCGTGAATTAAAAATGCTTCATCATCAAACGATTGCCAGTCATAACCAAGCTGTCATAACATGGCCTACAGCCTGACTCTTCTCACCGAGCGGTGTTACTACCTGACAGCACCAAGGATCGTGAAACATTTAGCGTGGTTTTGATAGCATTACTGCATAGCAGCAGTCAAAGTGCGTGGATGTTAGAGGCAATTACAAATGAAGTCATGTGATTTGGAACCGCCTTTGGGGGGTTGTCGTGAAAACCACATGGAGGTCTGCAGACCTTAAGTGATACTTTGATAACCTTTTATTGATTTTTGATATTTTCTTGAAAGACAATGCGCTGCCAAGTGAAACAGTTTAAGAACTTTACACATTAACGTCACGCTGATGATGTATTAGGGTAAACTAAGACAACACCAAGGCAAAATGGGGCAGTCAGCTGTGGTTAAAAACGACAGCAGATCACCAGCTTTATTCATAACTCAGTTATGTTAGCTGTTTTTGTTTTAGTGGTTAAACCAGTTTATCACTTCACTCATTAATCCAATCAGTGACCTTTGTCGCCTAATCTAACAATTTTGACTAAATCTAGACCTCGCTAAACACACTCTGTAAACCTGTGGTTTTCCTGCTGTTCCTTGTCACCCATCCTAGTTATGGCAGATCAAACAATGATTGTTCAGTGATGGGTTGCAAATGTTTAAAGAGTCCAAGTTGTAAAACCCTAATGTCCTAAATAACCGGCTTATGACCCTCACAGTACTGATCACAGCTATATGAGCAAACACAGTGACGCAAGCCCACAAATACTCATGCGCCTCCATTTGAGAACTGTGTATTTACTCTGGGTGAATATTTAATAAGTGAGGGTCATTTTTTAGTAATATGAATGTGTCTGAAGCCTTTCTTGGATATCACTGTATCACTGTTTTGTTTTGTTTTTATCTATTAGAACATTTAATTTGTTTAGTAACATTAGATTTACTGAAGTAACAACGTAGCCTAACCTGTCCAGCTGGCAGCAGATCATATAGGTCCTTCATTACTCTTTTTCTGATGCCAAGCAGAGATCTTTTTCCCATTTTCATGAAAGCATTCCTTTAACTGTAGCTGCATTTCCATTAACCTGGACATCAGAAACCATTACAAACAGGCTGCTGCATGTGAGCTTTATGTCTTCTGAAATTGAGGCATAGATGAGTGTGTCATGCGTTTGAGTCTTTCTCGAACATGTGGGGTTTTTTGAACACGCACAGATACAAATTCTCCGGTGGCTGCATTAAAATTGCAATAATCTGTGCACTCTGCAGACTGACCTTTAAGGAACGGCCATCAGCGGTGCACAAAGCAGTGAACTGGCAGCATTTAAATGATAAATGGACTGCATTTATATAGTGCTTACTCACTAGGAACAGCCACACAGTGTTTTTGTGCTATACATACAGCATTTTTCCTATTACATACTAATGGACATGCTGGAGAACATTTTAGGTTTTCAGTATCTTGCCTAAGGAAACTCTGGCATGCAGACAGGCAATGATCAAACCATCACCTCTGATTAATGGAAGAGCCATAATCTCTCGTAAGTCACTGCAGTTAACACTTTAATGCCTTTGCAGTTCCTTTGAAATAGACTATTGGCGTCTCGCTAAGAAAAGAGCATTTTTAGATTTCACAAGCTTATGTTTTGTATTGCACTGATCTGCCACTTGTTCAGTGTTTTGGTTTGAGTGCCATGAAGTTTGGTGAAGAGGACTGTTCCTTGAGAGCTGCCAGGTTAACATTTCTGATGTTCAGTCAAATATCTGTTGATTCTGACTTTTACTGATCCTTTACCTTTCCTTTCTTTTCTAACTTACTGTTCTTTTCCTTTAAAATCTCTGTGAGATTTTCCATTGTCTTTTTTTGTACTCTTTAAAACTGATATGCTCTGTCTAACACAGCTGCACAATTCAATTTAGTGATTCTAGTGGCAAAAACAAGAGAACTGCTGGGACCAAGGTTAGCCTTCTGACACAAGAGTCATGCTAATTTTCCCATGAAAACTGCCCCAACTCCTGCTACACAAGGCTAAGCAACATTTAGCTCTCAAACCCTGGAAAATGTGAGCTGAGAGTATCAAGCAGGTGCGTTTCTGGGATTTTTAAAATAGGCTTTCACAGCGGGGATTTATTCACGTGTATATCACTTTAATGTTGCTGTTATAGATTATTTGAATAACCTTTATTATGCGGTGTAACTTTATCTATAATAATACAGAAAAATGATTAGTAGATTAATATTTTAAAATCTGAAAAGTAACTTAAGGTTTTAAACAAACAGAAAGTAAAATATTTACATCTAAAGTATAACGGAGCAGAAGCAGAAAGATGCTAACAGTGAAATATTTACACAAAAATGCAACTGCAATAAAACTGTTATTAAGTAAAGTATGTGAGTAAATACTTGAAGTATATTCCACAACTGGCCCTGTCCATGCTGTCATAGATATATGCTGAGCACCACTCCGTTCCAGTTCAATGTACTTCAGTTCAATTCAATTCAATTTATATAGAACCAATTCACAACAACAGTTGCCTCAAGGTGCTTTATATTATTAGGTAAAGACCCTATAATCATACAGAGAAAACACCAACAATCAGATAAACCCTTATGAGCAACCACTTGGCAACAGTAGGAAGAAAAAACTCCCTTTTAACAGGAAGACACCTCTGGCAGTTTCAGGCTCAAGGAGGGTAAACCATCTGTTGGGCCTGGCTCTGCACTGCCAGTGGCACCTGCACCATAACTAGGCCTCCTCCTTGTCTTGGTGGCTGTAATGACCATTTTAACGTCAACAAAAAGTAGGGAATTGCATTGTGGGATAGTTATATTGTGGTATTTTTGCGCTGTATATTAAAATTGGGTGATTTTGCACTGTCTTTATTTTCATGCCCAGCTTTTATGATTAAACAGCTTGTATAAAGAAAGTTTGAAAGCACTACAGTGTTGTCGTTCTCAACAGCGTACCGTGCTAAGAGCATCATGTCCTGATATAAAAGTGCCTCCTGACTTTTTAAGGGGAGGCACCTTAAAGTGAATGTAAGCTGATAGGAAGGAGGCGCGTAGGTGGAGAGGTCACAGTTACTGCCACACAGACATTTTCCTTCAAACGTTTCATTAAATTCAGCACATGACCCCTGCTGAGGGTTCTGTGTATATCTAGCTTATATACCTACACACCTCTGATGACCCTGATCACAGCAATCAATCTCAACAACAATAGCTCAAGTGGGACAGCACATCCCACCAGCGTTAAATGACTTACTCAGCAGTTCAGAAACAAAACTCACTCCATTTAATTTCTGGGTGGGAGAACAATGTATGCCACAGAGGTTACGTTGGAGGACTATCTACTCTGCTAATGAATAGGACTAAAAATACTGTAGTGTGTTAGTTCTGGGCAGGTGCTTGTAATGAAAGAGTGTGCATGTTGAGCTGCATCTTTCTATGTAGACAGTTGTTATGACTGGTGGAAATGTGCAGCAAAGGAGACAGAAATGGGTCTGGACACAGAGTCACCAGCAGGAACAAAATGCTGCTGTTGTTCTTGTTTATATTCTCCTCGCTCCTCGGGGAGAATCACTCATGATTAGTGTGTACAGGCAGTGTGATTACCCGCATCACTCATCAGCCCAATGGAAACCTTGGGAAACATTATACTTCTTTCCTGAACCCATCACATTCATAGCAGGGAATACAGAGTGCAGGCAAATGAAAGTGAACTTGTTTGTTGGGTTTTTGCATAAAGATACAATGATGATGATGTTGCACATTTGACTTTATAATGATCACATAAGACAGGCTGACTCCTGTCAGCTCCCGACAGATTGTTTAGTTTTAATGAATAATTTTGAATAGATTAACTTTTCAGTGTCTATATATTGCATTTTCACATTGTTTTGCATGCAATTAGACTGTTGTTTCGTGTGCACAACAGCAGTTCTGATGTGAGCCAGAATACTTTGTAACTTCTTAAAGGTCAGAGAATAAAGTACATGGCTTGACATTTTATTTCCTCACGTGGTGAGTTTCTCTTCTGTTATTACATGGATGAGAAACTAAAAAAAAAAAAAAAAAAATATTGAGGCTTTTTAAAATAATGTTATCATTTAGCTGTATGTTCTGAATCTGTCAGAGCTGAAGGACAGTGGAACCAGTCTCCCATGTGCTGTCTAAGCTGTAAGAGTAAAGGACATTTTGTTAGTTACACCTTGTGTTAGTACCCGATTAAACTTCCTTTTGCCTTCAGACCGGTTTTAATTCTTCATGGATCAGATTCTACAAGGTTCTGGAAACATTGCTCAAAGATTTTGGTCCATATTGCCCAGATAGCATCACACATGTGCTGCAGATTTGTTGGCTACTCATCCAATCTTGGAATCTTTTGTTATAGCACATCCCAAAGGTGCTCTGTTGGATTGAGATCTGGTGACTGTGGAGCTAATTTGTGTACAGTGAACTCATTTTCATGTTCAAGAACCCGTGTTCAAAGTCCCCAAAATCTCTTTTTTCCCCCCATTCTCAAGCTCAGTTTGAACTTCAGCAGGTCATCTTTATCATATATCATATGTATCATATGTATACCTAAATCCAATGAGTTGCTGCCAGTGCTGACAATTGCATTAATGGGCAGTTGAACAAGTGTACCTAATAAAACTGTCTAAACAGACTGAAGTTAAAGCATTGTCTATATAAAATAATATTTTGCCTAAATTATGGTCATTTCTGATGTGAAGCCATGCTTGTAATGTTATTGATGCTCATCTATTAGACTTTACTTCTTGTACTAGCTGCACTCCATATTCTGTCAGAAAATGTTATTGCATGACCAATATGTCCTGTTAGTATGTTTTTTAATGGATGAGCAGTGACAAAAACAACAACTAAATCATTTAAAGAAAAAGATAGAAGCAGATGGAAGGAAAACAGGTCTGTTTTTCATTTACAGCAGTCAGCAGCCTGGTTAATTTAGGACTTTGTAATAAAGTCAAAATTGTAAGCTTAATATAGTGGCAAATGAAAACTGTGTGTAAGCATGTGTTAAATGCGACCAGAACAGTGTCAATAACTGCTGTGCAGAACTCAACAGGAACACACACTTTTTTATCTTTTACATGTGCCAGCTAAAAATGCAGTTCCCTCGTTGCAGTGACAGTGGCCAACGTTTTTCATTTGCAGAGAAGTCACAGACGCCCTGCTGTGCTTTCATTCAGTCATCTTTGTTGTGCACAAAGCAGACCGTACTCTGGTCTACAAATCATCTCACACCTGTTTATTCTGCTTTAGCACTGGAGTTTAAAACTAAACAGAATATCTTTAAATCATGTTTGAGAAATATATGGATAAATGCACCATGTTTACATCATATTATACTGAACACAGATTAATAATAATTGATGATTGTAATGAAGATAGCGCAAGTCAGAGGTTTATATTTTTAACATTTATGATATGGGGTGTGAGAAATTATTGATAGAGGCAAGGAGTTTATAAAAGGGTGTATTTGCTCAGTTTTTTGCATTTACACAGAAAGCGTTTGAATATATTTAATTGAACCCAATTCAATTGGGGGAAGGGGGGGGATGCTGTGCTCAAGTCAAACAGCACCAAAGGTTTGTACTGGTCCTGGACTCTGGACCAGGTGTCCCTGAATCCTCCCTCAGTTATGCTGCAATAGACGTAGGCTGCCGGGGGATTCCCATGATGCATTGAGTTTTTCTTTTCCAGTCACCTTTCTCACTCACTATGTGTTCACAGACCTCTCTGCATTGAATCATATCTGTTATTAATCTCTGTCTCTCTTCCACAGCATGTCTTTATCCTGTTTCCTTCTCTCACCCCAACCGGTCGCAGCAGATGGCCGCCCCTCCCTGAGCCTGGTTCTGCCGGAGGTTTCTTCCTGTTAAAAGGGAGTTTT
>VVHJ01061864.1:0-15228 GCA_015107715.1 Tylochromis polylepis | reverse complement strand
TATAATCCTCTTACAATCACATCTCCTGTGCGTGTAAAATATGTAATAAAGGATTCATGTAAGATTTCTTTCTTTCTAAGGAGGAATTCCCTGACAGGATACAGAATGCAGCATTTAACCATTTTTAAACGTGTTATACATAAACAAATGAGCAGCTAGAGAATGTTACACAATAAAACAATGTTTTTTAATCAGACTTTAAATCAAATCACTTTACAAACGTGATAGATTACCTAATAAGCACACAAACACGTGCTTAACTTAATTTACCTGTGACCTGGAAAATTACTGAGTATTTTACAGACTTTTTCACTGTACTGCAGTTTTGTGTCGCTTTGAAAACACTTTCTAACTTAAAGCTTGTCACGTACTGATGCGGGAATCCATTTTTATTGAACTTTTAACCAGAGAAAAATATGATTCCTGAGATTTTTCCGATGCGCAGGGATATCGCTTTTACACCGATTTAGACAGAGAGAAAAAAAACTGAATTAGGAGTGAAGCAGGAGACAGCACTCTTTCATTCTGCCACTGTTTGGTTTGATTTATGTGTTAGAACTACTGGGTTAAGCTTATGAGCAGCCTCCATTTTCACTATGTAAAAAATAAGGAGAAGCTATTACTGCAGCAGTCTGGGTTTATCCTGTTTTTTCTGCTCTTCCCTGTCAAAATAAAGGCCAAAATAAATCTTAAATTAAAAATAAATGGTCTCTAGTTTCCATGGATATGCATGCTTGGCTAAAATGGTTTACAGGTCACGTGACAGCGATGAAGGTTTTCCCATTGAAAACAGTGCCTACTTTGCCATCTTTGTGTCATGTACCAAACAAACCCCCCTCATTTAGCATCTGTTAAAGCTGCAAAATCTCCACTCTGACGTGTTGTTGTTGCTGTTGCCTACATCACTTCCTGTTGTTCCAACCCTATCCACCTGCAGCCTCTGGAGGGATATTTACTCATCAGACCTTTGTTTTATATAATTCATAGTTTCTATGAGCGTGAATGTCTCTCTCTGTGTTCCCCCTGTGATGGACTGCTGACCTGTCCAAGGTATATACACCACCTCTCACCCCGCGGCAGCTGGGATCAGCTCCAGCCGCCCAGAGACCCTGAGCTGGACAAGCAGTTAAGAAAATGTATGTATAAGACCTATACATACATACATACCTATACATAAGTTCTATTAGTAAGAGGTGTTATGGATTATTTAATATTTTATAATGAAAAACAAAAGTCAAAGCCAAATTATAACAACAGTTTAATGTGAAAACAAAAAACTTACTAAGCAACTGGAAGAGTAATGACTGGGCATCAAGTGATAGACCAATTTTTCATGACTGGTGTCATTAAGGAGTAAATGTAAAAGCAGCAAATAAATGGGGGGTGTCTCACATCATGTCACATTTTAATTTATTACTTTGCATCACTTGAGAAAAATGAACACATAACACTGAATGCAGATAAACACCCACACACACACACACACACCCACACACACAGAAAAAGGAAACAACTGACACGCGCACACACACACACACTTTCTGGACTGTTTGACTGCACACTTAAAATTCTCTACACAACAACAAACAAGCAAAAAACACATAATGCACACAACTCTTCAACACTGCCTTTCTGTTAGCAACTAAAACACACAAATGGCACGTATACCCACAAATACTACACTGCATATTTACCTTGCTATTCACGCCACACTATAAAACACCACCGAAGAAGAAGAAATGCGTGCATGTGTGCACGCTCAGCCGGCTGGGTTTTTATTCTAGCAGCGAAGCTTCAGTATGAGCAGTTATCATAACGACACTGTTTATGAGTAACTGCAGTGCTCTGAGGTTTTATCAGCAGTGGGGGGGTTATGTCACTGATGCTGGAACCAAAGCGCCACACGTGATATCAGCGTGACTTTCTCGAAGTTAGAAGTTCCCAGCTGAAGTTACGCCAATACTGAGGAGGTTAAAGCCATCTCAACAGGTCATTCAATCACTATACTGAAGTTTAAAGATCCCCTCCAGACATGTGTGCAGATTGCTTAAACTAATGATTCGAGTCTGAGTTTTTCCCTTGGAAAAAAAAAAAAAAAAAAAAGGTTAATTAGCCTCCTGAAAATGCCTAAAATGACATCGTCGTCCTCTGTCTCATTGAGAAATCCTGAATTTAGAAATATATGCAAATGTCTTCCACTTCAAAACTGTAATACTTTTGCTCTACAAGGTGTTTCCTAAACACCACTGAAGGGTTATTTTCCATATATGTCCAAATCAAACCTCGCGTTTTCACATCGAGCTAGTGAAAGTCATCTATTGAACCAGAGCTAACTTCTAGTGGAACATCATCATTGCTGCTTGAACACCTTAGTTACACTTTTAGACAAACTTTGAACACTGGCGACAATACCACTAGTGAAAATACATGTTCGAGTGGAGGGAAACTTTAAGACAAAAAAAAAATCAAAGTTTTGTTTTGTTAAAGCAAGTAAAGCCGTTTCTGTTGTTCCAAACGCAGACGGAGCCAAGCAGAAACAGCCCTCCTCTTCACCAACTGAGATTATTACTTGTTTTAAAAAACTTGCGGGTTAATAATGGATTAAATGACTTGTTAAATTAGGCATTTCTGGTGTTTGCACCCCGACCTGCCTCACAACCGTATCTGAAATCCTGCAAGACAGTTCTTAAACTTGACTGAGCTGTGAAACCTGAATAAGATTTAACACCTAAACTGCCTTCCTTAATTCAAATCTCGGTTTTTAAAAGTAAATACAGAGAAACCGCCTAATTTTTAGGACCATCGTGGACTTTTGCATGTTTTACCCCATTAATGACAGCAAATAATAAGTCATTAAATAGAGCAATCTAACCCCACCCACATAATAACCTAATAAAGCGAATTAAAAAGGATGCAGCTCAGTCACATGACTACTGAAAAGTCTGCAAGGATCACAGAAACAGTTTGTTCCAAGTCGTGGACCAGATCCACTTAAGGTAATTTATCGACTTTTAGTCAAATTAGGTCTTCGATCAACCTCTGCTTGTTCATTAGGATTGATAGCAGTTTCTCTCGTGTCCAGGATTTATCGAGTATGCCGGTGCTCAATATCTTTAATGGCTTCGTACAATCTCAAACGCGCCACAATTTCAAACACACTGAACACATCGTTTTTGAAACTGTCACCAATAGTCTGGTCACACAAAAGCCAGTTGATCAAGGAACTTATTTGCCACAAAAGCAGCACATCTGTTTAGACACCAAAACGAAGAAGGGAGAGCAGCAGTAAAAGAGGCCAGAACACAGTTCTCTCACCAAGAAGAGGCTCCGTGTGAGGTTCCTTAAAGTAAGAGGGAGAAAACGCAACGCACATGCATCAGCGTTAGCCGGGCCAAGAAATCACAGACATCCAGCTGAGAGCATAAAGGCCTCTTTCCACACTCATGCTTTCAATTCACTAAACACTTGTGAAGCTGACGCAAGCTAAACAACATTAACGCACCATAACAGTTTTCATTCTAACATCTTAAATATTTCAAACACACACAGAGAGAGCATAAAAATGAGCGTGTGGCCCTCAATCAGTGTAAAATACGTTATATTTTTATTTTTGTCCCGTTGTCATTGGCTAGTAAAACTAAATTGCGTTTGTGGCTTGAGGATGATGTAGTAAATGCAAAAAAAAACAAAAAAACAAAAAAACCCAAGCCTACAGGGCCTGAAGAGATGTTATACCTAATCTAGAAATAAAAAAATGACCTGAAATGTGAAGCCGTTCTGAGAAGAAGCCATAAAACGTTTGGATTTTGGATGAGAATCCAGCTTGAAATGCAAAATCCGAAACATTAATTATCCATCCATCGCGACGCAACTGTGAATTTAGCCTTCCCATTAAGCAAGTAATGTGACATATTGTTATTGTAAACATTTTGTATCCTCTAATAGGATCTGCAGGGCCATCAGTCTCTGTGGCTGTAGCTGGTTTGTTTACAGTGAGTGAGCCATCTGCCTGCAGCCGGTTTTTAATTGGTCCAATCGGTGTAAAGGACTTAATGGGGACGCTGGGCAGCAAAGTGTTAACGCTCTACTAGTTTTAATGACTTCACAGTCAGCTTTTAGTTAAAACAGTGAAAAACTGTTATTTTCTGTCTAAATTAGTTTTAAGCTGAACAATTACCGCTGCCAACTATTTTTAATTACATCAAAAGACTGAATTCTGATTTCTTCATTTATAAGGCGGACTGATTTATGTGTAAATCTAAGCAGCTAAAGTATTCAGCGCTTCAGCCCTTTTGTATTTAAATGCTCATAAAATTGATCTGAACATTTTCCTCAAACAATTTGGTTGCTCATATTGAACCATCGTCCCCTCGGCACAGCGATCAATTTCTGAGCGTGATGTTTAGGTGCTTTCTATAGGCGAGTCATCTGTTTGGTGTGTAATGGGGTTTTAATGGGAATCCATAAATTCACTTGGTTAACAAACCGCCTCCTGGGGATGCCGGGTGAGCAGCCGGGGTTAACTGTCAACTCCTCTAAATCATCCAATCCGTCAGTTAATCAGCCGGTAATGAGCGGATGAATAAAAGAAAGCGAGGATTTTAAAGAGCTGATTGGAAAACTTTCACCCGTTCGGTTTTGTCTCTGCAGGCTCAACATAATTGAAATAAATTTTATTCAAAATTGCCATTTTAAGAATGAGAAACAAAATAACCACAGCTCAAAAAGGCTTTGTGTTATAACTACTTTTTAAAAACAACACAGACTCTCTACAGGCTGATTAACGGCACTAAATTACTACAAATCATGAACAATTAAGTCAACTGAAAATCATGTTTTTTTAACTGGTGGCTTCTAAACTATTTTTGCTCCATTTAAGAGACATTTATTATGGATTTGTCATTTTAAAAAAAATAATTAAAATTAAACTAATCATGGGTATCCTGCACACTGCAGTCTCTAAAACAATACCAGAGCCCAGAAGCACAAAACTCTGTGCAGACTCACAAATAAAACTGTGTGAATGCCCACAGCAGAAAAGCATGCACTCATATTTTCATCATATTTACAAAGCCATCTGTATGCACTGTACTCTTTTACCGTTCTCAGTCATCGTGAAATGTTATGCACATGCACAAGCCTCATTTTCGTTCTGGTCTTTAGCAAGAAATTCCTCATTAACATATGAAAGTCACTCTTTTGCACCTCAAGCTATTAATGAAGCAATTAAAAAATCATTTGAAGAAGAAGTGCAGAAAAGGAGACGTGGATTTGTTGGTCTCACTTCTGCAACTGTGCAGTTCAGAGCAAAGGACTCTGGCAGAGGTTGGTAAGTATGCAAGCTACAGCTATGTGTACTACCCAGAATTAATTAGTTAATAATAAGAGGAATAAGAAGAATAAGAATCATATGATAATAGTATGATAATAAGAAGTGGAAGCACTTTAAAAATCACCTGTTTTAAGGTTTAATTTCAGTTTTGCAGTATCAGGCTCAACTTGCTACTTGCTCCAAAATCATGTGTATTCATGGTCTGATGTCTTTTCTGTATATCTTTATTTATGAAACTAGTTTACATATATATGTTTATGAAAAATGTGTGCATGTTTTTTCTCTGTTATTTATACTTCGGGCTCCTGGTGTCCCTGTTAGCGTCCCTGGATATCAGTTTTGGGAATGTGACTTTGTAGCTCATTCAAAAATATAGCATGTTATAAGGAAACACATGGGCCTACAGTAGGTAATTATGAAGCATAGAGTTTTACTATAAATAAAGGAAAAATCGAGTCATTTTCATCATGGATATTTAATAGCGTTTAGCTGCAGCTTCTATTCGATATATTTTACTGATGGGGAAATATTTGGACCAAATATGTTTGATATGTATGATTGTCAGTGAGGCATTTTATTAAAATCTGGTGCTTTCCTGAGTCATCCTCAGCCACGGTGATCTGTTTAATTTGGGTGTGAACATGTTTTTCAGGTGCAGCACTGGAGGGGAAGAAGCTGACCAGCTGACCATCTTCGCTCCCACAGCAGGAGCGGACTGTCCTCTGCCTCTCAGTCCCATCACTGACATCACAGTCCCACTGCTCACTTTCTTTTACGCCACCAAGAGAAATAAAGAAGGCTGGGGGTTACCTGTCGGAAAGCCTCGCCGTCACTCTTGCTAGCCTGCTGAGCAATAAGCGTCAGCTTCTTGTTCTTCTCGTTCCTCTTATGTACTTTATAGAGACAGGACAGTAGGCACACCAGCAGCATGAGGGCAACCAGGCTCAGCAGCGAGATGATGGCCAGAGTCAGGGGAGGCAGCTTATAAGCTGAGCGAGACAGACAAGGACGGGTAAGAAAAAAAAAAAACAACCGTGGAGAGAAATAATGAGCCTTCTGTGACAACAGGAATGATGATTCAAAACCCTGAAAGAACAGATATCAGCTTTCATCTCTGCCTCTTTTAAATCTCATCATTTTCTGTTGTTGACACATCAGTCATCCAAGCACATGTGCCGGCAACATCGCCCACATAAAACTGAGCATCAATAAAGACATAAATAAGCATTTAACATTACAAATTATAATACAGAAAAACACAATTGCAGTGCCATGATAAATATCATGCGTTGTCTCCTCAGGAGGAATTAAACGATCAGATGTGGGGATTTAAGAAGGTGCTCTTATCCACTTGCATTTATTACATTTATAAATATTGCTCGCAAATGCTAAATGTCACAAATTTATTTATTATTCATTGGTTTCTGTTCTTCAGATTCCCTTTGTATCCCACTTCATATAAAAATAGAAATACATCTAGGACACACAGGCACATAAATGTCAGCAGCCTGCAGTATTGTACATCCTTCAACATGTTATTGCTTAAATTATTAACATTTATGGCTACACTGTGACACAGAAAGATCAGCTTCAGAGTCTGCTCTGTGAAAAAAAAGAAAGAAGGGAAAATCAGAAATGTATAACAGCTGTATGTAGCATCTGGACCTGAAAATATGGAGGGCCAGGAGTGACAAAATGAATTAATTAAATATGCCATTAAATAATTAATAAAATGTGTCATTAATTAATTAAAATTGGAATTAATTAATTAAATAAATAAATATGCAAATAATTAATTTAATGCCCATTCATTTCATTTAAAATTTTTTTATAAATTATTTATTTCAATTTTTATTTAATTAATTATATATATATATAATTATTGACACATTGAATTAATTATTTCATGATGTACTTATTTAATTCATTTTGGCACTCCTGACCCTGCGGCTGTGTTCTTGAATTAATTTTATCTGTCAGCCTCACCCATCAAACTCAGGGGGCGGGGTTAACGCTGATCGAGTCAAAACCATTGCTTTGGCCTGGTGGCCATTCTTTCAGTGGGCGTTCCTCAACAACAACAACAACTACGAACACGTAGAAAATAACTGAACTGTACTTTGAAATACCCAGTTTGTGTGTCACCAAATACACTTTTAATATTTTTTTTAGCCGAGAATGTAGTGGTTTAATCTTCAGATATCTGGTCGGTTTGTCAAGACAGAGCCTATTTGCAAAAGCGGTTCGATGAGTTCGGAGACGTCTGCCCAGCCCGGTCTCACGGCAAAGCGTGCGATAGACCCACTCGCCTCGCAAGCGCTTGCTCGAGCTGTTATTACCACCGACAAAGCGCGGGTCCCGGTGCACAACTGTCTTAACCCCCGCTGACTGTCACCTGTTGGTTATATCTATCGGGTCTTTCTCTCCTGACGTTTGTATGCGTCACACTTGTTTTAGTCACCGATTCTGAATTAAAACTAACATTAAAAACACGTTTAAGGAGGAGAGAGAGCAAACCAATCCAATTAACACCTGTTCTTTGTGTTGTTTGTTCAATAATCAGCGTGACCTGTGTATACACGCATAAACTTTATTAAAACAAATAACATTGGTGTTTCCGTCATGTAGTGACTGTTAGATTTAACTGCACCAGGCTTGTTCGACACTATGAAACACATACAGACTTCACGATGTTCGACTAATATTTTCATTGTGAATATTAATCATGAGGCTAAACAGGCAGTGCAGCTGAAAAGAATTCTATGATTCGGTTAACGAAAGTTATCCAAGTTAACTTATAGTTTATGAGTATCACAGATAACGCCCACGTGAGCTGTGTCCTCGGAAATCTGAACTCGTGTGGTTTCCAAAGACAAACAGGTAAGAACTGTGCACCATTATACTAAAATAAATTGGCTATTACCGAAATACACGTGCTATATTATAAACTATGATATAACTCTAGAGGTGCTATTAACATGTTTAGTTATAAAGGACACCTTCCTGCCTTTAGTCTCATTCATGAGCAGTATTAGTTTTCTTCTAACATCCAGAAGTCTGCACGATGTGTTTTGTTTTTCATAGTTTCTAACAAGCCTTTCAGAGTTAAATGTAACATGACCGAAACACCAACATCAAAAAACCAAAACAAATCTGAGCCAAACCGATTTGCTCAGTTGTACATAAAACAGTGAGGTAAACGTGACCCGACAGACAGAACCTGAGTGAATTGTCCAGTGTTTAGCCTCCACTGAGCGCTAAAACTCAGTGATTGGATATCTGACAAAGTGGGTTCACCTTTAAAGTTGTCTAAGTGTCCATCACTCTCCGTTTAAATCCCGGTTGTTATCTTTAACCCAGGTCAGTCACTCTGAGGGAAACAAGTTCCAGCAGCTCTGCGCTCAGGAAACAAACTACATTTACTTATCTTGTGTACAATATTGCGCCGACATTACGTTATATCGAGCAGCAGCTGCCCACGTTAAACTGTGACTATCGCCAGGTAACATGGGCGTGTTTCCTAAATCAGCAGCAGGCGTTAAACAGCTGACAGGTGAGCTGGATGTATGCAGGTAAACTGAGGATCCGTCGAGGTGATCGGTGGTGTCTGAGGAAAATGTCAGCTCGTTATTTATACAAACGCAGAGACAGGAGACCAGGCGGAATTTTAATTAAAATTATTTCATTGCTGTCTGAAGATAATATCGATGCGTATGCATTTGTAGGAGCTGGAGAGGATAGAGACCTTTTTTGCTGAGGTCTTTAATCTTGTTAAACCGCATGATGACACACTGACTGAAAGAGACGACGAACCGGTAAAATTGAGAATCTGCGGATGCAACATCTGGAACACGGACAGTGGAACATGTAAACAAATCTAACCGGTTAACGTAAAAAACAGTTAAGCTGGAACACCGGGGCTGTGAGCTCGGTACCCTCTGTCAGCTGACTGTTAGCGAAGCTAGCGACATCTCCGAAAACATCAGGGCACTTCTGCAAACATGTTCTGTGTTGACAACCTGACCAGACATGTGAAGATTACGCCACTACATTCGCGGCTAAAACATTATTAAAAGTGTAGTTGGTGACAGAAAAACGGGGTATTTTAAAACTTTACTTACAGTTTAGAGCGCCACCACCATTGCCGCTTGTGTTTTGAAATGCATTCTGGGATCCTGGCTGCCCCAAGTCCACACTACCACCACTTCATGGCAATCGATTATCTGGGATCGACCTGTCTTGACTTACTTTGCACGGTAACCAATCAGATGTTAGACAAGCTGCAGCGGCTGCATTAACCCCGCCCCCTGACTTTGATGGGTGAGGCTGACAGATAAAATTAATTCAGAACACAGCCGCAGGGTCAGGAGTGCTAAAATGAATTAAATAAATATGTAATTAAGTAATTAATTAAATGTGCCAATAATTAATTATAATTTGAAATAAAAAAAAATTAATTAAATGTGTCAATAATTAATTAATAAAATATATAATTAATTAATTCAATGTGTCATTAA
This sequence comes from Tylochromis polylepis, assembly GCA_015107715.1. NCBI lineage: Eukaryota > Metazoa > Chordata > Actinopteri > Cichliformes > Cichlidae > Tylochromis > Tylochromis polylepis. Next base: position 5,379 of record VVHJ01061864.1, on the reverse strand, counting down.
TTAAATAAAAATTGAAATAAATAAATAATTTATTAAATGGTTTAAATGACATGAATGGGCATTTAATTAATTATTTAAATATTTATTTAATGAATGAATTCCAATTTTAATGAATTAATGAAACATTTAATTAATTATTTAATGGCATATTAATTAATTCATTTTGTCACTCCTGGCCCTCCATACTTAACCTAATGCTGAAATGCAGAAAAAAAAGGATTTCTTTCTAATTGCCAGCAGGGGGCGACTCCTCTGGTTGTGAAAGTTATGAGAAAGTTCTCCTACTGCTCATTTGATCTATGACTCAGCAAACACTTTCTTAATGAGTTTTTGATTTGAAATGCTAGCTTCAAGTCTTATTTAATACAACACAAGGTTCACTTTTGTAAATTATGGTCCTATTAGGTGCAAGAAAGCTGGAAATGATTTTGGGCATCATTTAGTCTTCATTTATCAGTCAGACGCACTTTCTCTGTATTGATTCTGATTCTCGAATTTCTCAGCGTGAGTTTGAATATGACAAAAGTTTGATGTTAATCCCAGTGCTCTGTCTCTCTTTGCTTCCAGCCTTTGTGTATGTAGTTCATGTTGGATTACACTGACTTGCAAACATTATGCTAGCAGCCCTCTCTGTATCTTTATTTGCATTTTTACAATACAAAAATTATGCAAATTAGTTTATTATGCTTGTTAGCCAACAGCAATACAGAGCATGTTATTCATTTAAGTGTGTTTTTTCACTTACGGGCTACATCTATGTAGACAGCAGCCACAGGATGCCCAGCCAGGTCTGTCACATTGAAGACACCTGAGTCAGACACCTGGACCTTCTTCATGATGAGCTGTGAACCCTCAACAATCACCCTGCCCTCCAGCAGCGGGTCCATCGGCGTCACCAGAACCCCCTCGTCCACAATGGCTCGGCCCCGATTGTCTGATTTGGGCTTGTAGACGACACTGACGCTGGAGTAGGGCAGGTGGAGCTGCATGTTGAAGTTGTCTCCATAGGCGAGGTGCCTGAAGTACAGGTGATCTGTGGCAGACCAAAAAAACGCACATAACAACTGTGATAAAGTTCTGTGTGTGCGTTCAGAGAAATTTAAAGTTGATTTAAACCTGTTGGAAGCCTTAATTTTTCTAAATGGAGCAAACATAAAACTTAAATCTGATGCTGCTCACCACAATAGCATAAACACAGGATATAAATGGCCCCAAGTGTCACCACAAATGTAATCATATGATTATAAGTCAGTCTGCATAAGTGGGGGTCTGGGAACCCCCTGGTGTCCTCAACCCAAGACAAGGGGTCAGCAAAATAGTTGACTTTAAAACAGACCATTGTGCTGTACTGGTGAAAATTACGTATAAACATATGGAAATTTTTAATGCTAATAATACAGGGATATGTTTTCCCACATTATCTTTAGGCCAGTGAGACCCAGGTTTGCATGTTTTTTGGACTTTTTAAAGTCTTATTAAATAATATGTTTGGTTTTCTGTTTGAGTCTTCATATCTTACATTAATCATCTTTTTGTTTCTTAAGTATTCTTAGTTACAGTTACTGCTTGTATGAGAGTATTAGTTTCCTCGGGTTCTTCCTTTGTTGCTTCCTCATTTTGAGTTTACTGTTGTGTCTTCCGTTTCCCTGTTTAGCTCCTTCCCATTTTAGTTTGTTAGTTAGTTGTCGCCCGTGTTTTACGTTTAGTTTTACTTCCCTTGTGTCGTTATCCTTATTAGCTTCTAATTGTGTCTAATTCCCTGATTAGCCCTCTGTGTCTGTGTTTATATAGCCCCAGTTTCCCTTCATCCTTTGTATGAGCATCTGTTAATTTTCCCTCTTAGTTTCCTGCAGTTGCATGTGTTGAACATCTGTCTTGCATTTTGAGCCTCATTTATGAACTTTGACATTCCTCCTAACAAAAGGTTTGTTTTCACTTTATTCTTTTGTGTCCGTGAGTCCTGTGTTTCAGTTCTGCACACCCCTGACAAACAGAAGTGGGCAGGAATGACCCCACTCTGACTTGGTGGTCCTGGCCTGGCTTATTATTTGGGAGCATGGAGAAACTATTGAGTATGAAGCATCATATCAGTCATTCCTTCAGTGAGTCTGCTGCACTGAGTCTGGACTGAAACATAGGATGAGCTGATGAGAGGTTAATGAGTTTGATTAATGAAATTTGGTGGACATTCATGCTCCCAATGAGATTTAATGAGATTTAATTACTCAACACATCGAAACACAAAACCACTCGATTATGAAAAAGAACATGTATATTACTATTAATAAATTCTCCCATGAGGCTTCGCCGTACATTGTTGTAATACTAGTTAATTAAAATGGTACATTACTACATTACCTGCATGAAAATATGCAAATGTTGGCATTTAGCTCAAAGACCGGCCTCACAGAAGCTCTTGTGTTGCTGTAGAAACTCGGCTGTGTTTTAATTTCAGTGATATTTATCAGTCTTCAGTTGTAATATTTTTGCTCCGTAACCTTCATCAAAGTAAATGTGTTTTTGATATATTTTATCGAGAGCTCAAACCACCCAGAATCCCTATAGGTGGGTTTAACCTTTTTTTTTTTAATATATTTAATAAAGACTTGTGACCTTTTCTGAGATTAAGGATTTTAAGACAGTGGCACTCAGCCAACATGACCATTTAGGGAAAATTGAGGAAAACATGAAAAGCACAAAAAGCCCATCACTTATTAAAAACTACGCAGGCTTTTATAAATGACCGGGCACATCAAGCTACTCAGCTACTTAACCTCTTCCTCCCTAGAGACCCTTTTTCTGGTTCCAGGCCATATGTGTTAAGAGAAAATTGGAGACTGCCAATCACAACACATTAACTGAGGAGGCCATCTGTTACTACTGTGACTCCAGTGAACACAGGATTCAGTGCTTTTTATTTCCACAGCATCAAATTAGAAGAGCTGAAGTTGAGAGTTTATTAAAATCAGGTTCAGTAACACCAGTGCCGCTGAATGATTGTCTCGTGGCTTTTTTTTCTCACTTTTGATTAGGTAGAAAAATATTGCGAAAATTTTTTAATCTCTTTTTCAAATCACACTCTGAACTAACAATATTTAAAATTAGCCTCACTGTGCATCAAAAGGTTTTTTTTTTCATGCATAGAGCCCAAGGTTACTTATTTTCACCACACTTATTTTATTAACTAAATTAGATTTTTTTTTTTTCTCCTCGGGCAAAATTTTAAAAGCGTAGCCTTAGGCTTGCGGGGTTAAGTGCTACACACACATCAGCTATGCACTCACAGCAGTGGCTCTCAGTCTGTGGGGCAAACCCCAGTTGGGGAGCACAGAGGCACTGCAGGTGGGGAAGGAACAAGCAGAAAAAATAATACATGAAGTGCAAATAAGTTTAGGGAAAATAAACAAGAGTTTGTCATTGGGGTAGAATTTAAGTAAAATACAAAGAAAAGAGCCACTGACTGACAGGAAGTCAGAGGCACACACACACAGAATGATGCACGTTAACACTGAGTGGTCGATTAAAGCTGAGGATGCTGTAACGCTCAGATCTTCCCTTACGTCTGACATTCAGGCAGTTCCTAATCTTGACTTTGCCCTCGCTGTCCTTTACTGTAAAGCTGCCTTCATCTGTCATCCTGACCGAGTGCAGCACCACACGCTTCTCCGACACGCTGAGGCGTTTCATGTATTCTTCTGCCAGCACCTCCGTCTGGTCGTACAGCACCACAGGTGGAGGCTCGGTTGTGTACTGCGTCTCCGACTGGTTAAGTTGAGACGGACTGGGCCTAAAAACGGTGAAAGATCAGAACAATACAGAACAGATAAAGTAACACAGTGACTGGATGTTTCCCAACATGTTTCTACTTCTGTTTATTAATTCATTTCTGGTTTATTTCAACACACGAAAGATGTAACACAGAAAGAGCTGATGAGCAGCATACCGTCTGTCTGTGTTGGACCTGAGCGCTCTGAGTTTTATTGTTATTCCTTTGTGTGTTTTTGGTAACTGTTTTTCTTTGTATGTCTTCTGTGTTTTTACTTACTGCTTCCATGGATTTTCCCACCTGTTTCTCAGTGTCTGATCAGTCCTCTGTGTATACAGCCCTTTGGCCTTTGTCACCCGCCCGTCTGTTATCTCTGGATTTCTGCTTTGTGTTCCCTTTTTCTGGATTTTATGGCATGTTTGCTTTTATTTTCAACCATTGCCAGTGTCTTCTCATCACCTTATTTAGATCAGAACATTCAAACAATCTGTAAAGAAAATGATTCCAGCTTGGTATTAACTTTGATGACATACCTGAACTCCAGGGTGATGGGTCCTTTAATGTTGCTAAGATGGATGTAGTAGGTTTCTCCGTATTTGACCACTTGCTCCAAAGCGCAGTCTGATCATCAGCACAGAGAACAAAAACGGTCAAAGGTGAAAAATCTGTCATGTTGTGGTGAAAGTCACCTCAGTGTAAATATTAAACTCTCAGGAGAAATCTGGAGATCATCTGCCACCCTTCAGTGACCCCAACCCTCCCCTTCTCTCACTCCAACCAACCCCAACCGGTCGCGGCAGATGGCCGCCCCTCCCTGAGCCTGGTTCTGCCGGATGTTTCTTCCTGTTAAAAGGGAGTTTTTCCTTCCCACTGTTGCCAAAGTGCTTGCTCATAGGGGGTCATATGATTGTTGGGTTTTTCTCTGTATGTATTATTGTAAGGTCTACCTTACAATATAAAGCACCTTGAGGCGACTGTTGTTGTGATTTGGCGCTGTATAAATAAAATTGAATTGAATTCATGTCCTCCTTCACTACATCCATGAATGTTTTCTGTGGTCTTCCTCTTTTCCTCCTGCCTGGCAGCTTCATCTTCACCATCATTTGTCCCGAAAAGCTACTATCCGACCTCGGCACATGTCCAAACCATGTCAATCTCGTCTCTCTGACTTTGTCTCCAGCCTGCTCAACCTGAGCTGTTCCACTGATCTCCCTCCACCTCGGGCTTCTGTCTTTTTGTCAGCACAGCCATCTCCAAACCAAACACCAAAGCAGGTCTCACTATCATCTTGACTCTCGGTGCTATCCTTTAGTCATAATCACCCCTGACACTCGTCTTCACCCACTCCAACCTGCCAGCGCTCTCTTGTTCACCTCTCTTCTTGTACATAAAGCACAGTGTGTATCTTATCAAACGTATGTCAAGTAAAGTCACTTTTATTTACAAAGCACATTTTAAAAAAAACAAGAACTGTCCCAAAGTGCTTTTCAGTCATCTAACATGGCGTGTTGTGTTTTCTTTTAAGATGGTAACTAATACTTGTTGTACTTCCTGCAAGTACAACCTGGTTTTCTTTGTGTGTTTGAGTTGAACAATCTTTGCTATAAGACACC
>VVHJ01061863.1:0-13647 GCA_015107715.1 Tylochromis polylepis | reverse complement strand
GGCATCCAGTATCCGTAGTTTCAGGTGCTGCACATCTCATATCTTCACACCATAGACAATTGCCTTCAGATGACTCCAAAGATAAAAGTCTAAGGGGGTCAGATCGGGAGACCTTGGGGGCCATTCAACTGGCCCATGACGACCAATCCACTTTCCAGGAAACTGTTCATCTAGGAATGCAGGGAGGTATCATATACTATGAAATTGTTAACCAGAACAGAGACTGAGTCCATGCTTTCACTTGCCTTAATGTCAGAATGAAGAGGATAAACTAATCTCAGTTTTTTGGTGGTTTAACATTTTTAGAAAGTTATATCTGAATACAATAGATTCACTGTGTAAAGGTTTATCAAAAAGGTTTGCTGGCTGACAAGAACAAAAACTAGAGACTGCATTAGATGATAAATGTAATAAAAGAGTGATTCATTAAGCTGAGAATCAGACATTTTCAGTTTGTGATAGTTGATGGTTTAACGTGGTACAGCACAGAGGCGGTAAGGTTTGGGACAGCGTGTGCCTCCCAGCTGGAACTCCAAACTGGGCGGCTCTCCAGCAGGTGCAGAGAATGAAAACCTCTGAAGGAGGGAGGTGAAAAATAAAAACAACTCCATCCTGGCCAGCTGTTCTCCAGGACACACACGCTTACCTGAGAATACATAAGACACAGTTTTATTCTGAGAATTAAAATGGTCACTTTTATCACAGATTATTACTGCACCTCTGGAACAAACTAAGGTTGCAATAGGGAACATTGTAGGCCTACGAACAAACGGTATGAAAAAAATTGCTCAGGCAAGCAAAGACACTGTGGCAAGATGATTACAAGGAAAGACATAGTATGGGTTTTTCATTTAGCCCTTTTTAGAATAGAATAAGAAGTTTTAACTTCTAACTAACCTGCAGAAAATGGAAGGAAAGCATCTCTCTTGCGGAATTTACCATCCTGGTCCAGAAAGTGTTCAGGGTTGAAAGAGTGTGGAGTTTCCCACATAGACTCGTCATGTAGGACCGAGTCAAGTGTAGCCATGATCATGGTGCCCTGAAGAAGTATGAGACGAAAAACTGAGATGCTAAAATTACAAAATAATTACAACTGTAATTAACAAGTGATGGAAACAAAAGACCAGCTGATGGAGGAAGCTCCTGTAGTGCCATTAAAAAAGGCAAACAGGTGGATTATTGTACAACTCCAATTTGAAAAAAGGTTGGAACTCTGTGTAAAATGTAAATAGCATCAGGAGGTAATGATTTGCAAATCTTATAACCCCATATTACATTCACAGTAAAAAAAATAAAAAAATAAAAATAAAGAAAAAATATCAGATATTTAAACGACGAAAATTTATTGGGACAACACCATGTTTACCACTGTGTACTATATCCTCTTTTTACTCATCTGCAAACTGAGGAGAACAGCTGCTGGACTTTGATGATACAGGTATTTAGCTGATCAACAGTCCTGAGTTTTATTCGTTATATTTTTTGTTTCATGACATGGTGAAAAGTCTGGACACACCAGTTCAGCACCGAGACTCTTCTGCTATGTAGGCATGTTGTTGTAATAGATGCAATAAGTTGTTTCTGTTTTTTAGCGCCACTTAATTTTCCAGCATTTTGTTGCACCCATCCCACCTTTTTAGGACATGTTTCTGTAATCAAATTCAAAATGAGCTGATATTTTTTATGAAATAGCAAAATATCTCAATTTAAACATCTGACATGTTTTCTAATATATTTTCTGTTACATATTGGTTTATAATATTTACAAATCACTGCAGTCTGTTTTTATTTAAATCTCACACAATATCCCATTTGGGAGTAGGATGCTGTGCAAGGTTTTTCCACACAGAGTGTAAAAAACCTGTTAGCACAAATGTGCAGTTGTTGTTCCATGTATTTTAGCCATTAACTACACTTGATAATAAACATATCTGTTTTATGAGGAATTTAGATTATTTTCTGAACAATATTCGAAAGACTGACTCACTCACCTACAGGTTTCAGTTCACAGAAACACATGATTTCTGCCTTCACAGACAATACTTGAAACACTAGTGTGAACTAGAGTGAACAGCTACTTTGAAAACCATTTATGGTTCAACCCAATATTTAATAAAACATTTTCAAAAAGTTTTCATGAAGTTATAACTTTGTGCAACTTTTAAAACATCCACAATATTTGCATAATCAAGTATCAACAATGGTCGAAAATGGACAAATAAAGCAAAGGTGAGGACCTAGAGCAAGTGTAGGTCCTCCTGAACATTTAGAAAGGACGTGAAAATCAGTTTGTTTCAACAGTTTTTGGGGGGTTTTTTGTTTGTGTTTGTGTTTCGGGTTTTTATGTTTTGGGGTTTTTTTTGCCTAAAGGTTTAAAATGTTTAGCCAGAAAGTCTGACTTGGGGAAAAAAAACAAATAGGCGCTAACATTGTTAGTGGATTGTGTACCTTTGAGATTGTGTACTTATCAATTGCGGTGTCCTTGCTTGCGCTGCGGGCCACATTGAAGGGGATAATGTTGCCCATTCTCTGGATCTCATGGATGACCGCATCAGAATAGGGCATGTTTTCTCTGTCAGTCATAGACGGCTGTCTGGACAAACCAATCACAGCATCGATCTCAGCCTGGACTCTCTCTGCACAGTGAAAACAGGAAACAAGCTTAAAAATAAAGCTTAAGAAGAAAACAAACTAAACTGAAATCAGTGAGACTTAGAAAATACAAAACTATAATAACTCAGTTCTGCATGCTGCACAGATAACTGGGGAGAAAATTCTCATTCCACCGACAATAAATGTGTGATTGCAAGACGATTACACAGTATGTAGGTACGGTGGATATTATGCGCACCTTGTATGTCAGGGTAGCAGATCATGTAAAGTAGTCCCCATTTCAAAGTAGTGGTTGTAGTTTCACTTCCAGCAAAAAACAGGTCCACAGTGCATGCACTTAAACTGGTGTGATCAAAACCTGAATCACTGCCCTCCTTCTACCAGATACAGGAATAAGTGACTGTTGACATATTTCATTTGAAATGCAAAAAGAAAACACAGCACACCACTCACCTCTCCCATTTCTATGAGAAAGGCATCGATGTAATCTCTCGGTGATGCTGGGTTGAAACTTTCTATGTGTTCTTTGATTTTCATTTTTATGAAATCAGTTATGCGTTTCGTCAAAGTTAATATCTTCTGATGAGGTCCAGGCAGCCACTTCACCAGCCAGGGCATTGTGTTGTACATCTACAGAACAGGAAGACCGTCACCAAATCATATGATGGTCTGGAAACAATTGTGACATTTCTACCTATGTATTTCTATACAGCACTCAAAGGATCCTGAATTAACATGTGTTGGGGAATTCCACAGGTCCAAAGATGGTGACAGAAGTCTAACTTCCAGGGAAAAATAAAATCTTTTAAAACCTTATTTTAGAGCAAAGCCAACAAACCCTTTCAGTTTGGTGGCTCTATATACTCAGTTTATGTTTCAGTGACCACTGAAATTAAAAGTTAATCTAGATAATGCTTAATACAGTTTCCAAATATGGCTCCTCAGTAGCTAAATTATTTCTAGAGGGGCTGATCAATACATTTGATTCAATAAGGAGATGTTTGTTATTTAATTATATATGACATATGTATTTGGGACATGTTGTGATGTAATAAGATGAATAAAAGCTGTTGCCTTTTTAAAGGAGGTTACCTGGGCCACTGTGGTTCCCTGTAAGTGTACTATCTCAGCTAAGTTACGAAGAATAGACTGATACTGCTCATCAGTGTACTCAAATCGATCCCCAAACACCAAACAGCAGATGATGTTTGACACAGCGTTGTTTAACAGTGGCTGGGCATTAAAAGGCTTTCCTGTAGAATAAAGAGACACTGAGAATACGAGGCAGTAAAAGCTTATTTCAACTCTGTTAGAGTAACGATGTTTCTACAGTGTCTGATAATTACACTAATGCTTTAACGCATGCTTGTCTGTTGGAAAATTGGAAGAAACACAAAATGACACACATGTATCAAACAGAAAAATATGGGAAAAACAGGAAAACAGTGTGACATGTTTGTGCCTTGCTGATCTGCAAAAGCCTCTGTGAGATACTGGCACTCCTGCTGGATGGAAAACTCCAGGGTTTTCTTGCCCAGACCAAAGTTTCTGAGTGTGTGAAGAGCAAATCTCCTCTGCTGCTTCCACTGATACCCATTTGACATCACAAGACCTTTGGACACACACACACACACACAGGTAATAGGAACTAATTAAAACATCTTAATATCCCAGATTTAGCAGCTCTGATGCTGCTGGTCCAATTATTACTTAGGAGATTCTTTTGGGGAAAAAAAAGAAGAAAAAACACCACCATTATTCCCAAATAAGTCTTCAAATAGGGGTACTGCGGGACGATCTGTGAAGTCTTCTCCCTGTGTGACCAGCGCTTCTCTCAAAAGCTTGTAGCCATTAAGCACAACAAGTCTTCCACCAAAGAGTCGAAGGCTGAAAATGTTTCCATATTGCTCTGCAAACTGAACACAGAGAGTGGACAGGTGTGTTTGTGAGGATGACAACTGTGTTTTTAATGCATCACTTTGCATTTAATCATTCGTTATTATTAATCTCTGATTCTCTTGCACAGTGTGTTTTTGTCCTGTCTCCCTCCCCTCACCCCCAGCCAGTCGAGGCAGATGGTTGCCCCTCCCCGAGCCTGGTTCTGTCTGAGATTTCTTCCTGTGAAAATGGAGTTTGTTGCCAAGTGCTTGATGGTTGTTGGGGTTTTCTCTGTATTATTGCAGGGACTTTACGATATCACAATCATGCTAAAAAAAAAAAGTAAAAAAATAAAAATAAAAAAAAGTGGTAGAGGTTATTTATATGATAAAAAAAAGTAATTTTAACGCACTGCCAGGTGGTTGCTAGGCATTTATAATTCAGCCTTTATGGATATAAATATTGTGTTACAGTTCTGAAATGAAAATGACAGGATGCTTAAGGCTAAATCCAGGGCATTTTTGCATGCTGCTAGGTCAGTGGTTCTCAAAGTGTGGGGCGCAGAGTTCTGACAGGTGGGGCACAAGTTACCTGGCAGAAAAGTCATGCAGAACTAATGTTTAACATTGGAATCACTTTTACGGCAGAACAAAGAAATTCACGGCAGTTACGTTAATAATATGCGCATCTGCTGCATCTGCTGCATCCGCTGAAAAGCTGCAGCCGCGTGTGTTAGTCAACAGCCGCAATAAAAGTGAAAAGTGCCAACATGTGGTTGGGTCTGTCATGCATAATTTACAGTGGTGCCGAAACCCAGGATTGGAGCACAACAGACCCGACCACATGTTCGCACTTTTCAGTAACTTCCTTATTGTAGCGGTCGACTTACACACGCGGCTGCAGCTTTTCGGCTCCAGCCTACACACGTCAGCAACAACAACAGGACCTAGTTTGTTCTGTTTGAAGCCGGCGAGGCGTGATTGCGGACGCCGCTCAGTTGCGTCTGCCTCCACCGCAGCCGCACCGCAGACCACGCCCCACCACAGCTCTGCAGTCAAAAACAGGCTCACTGCAGCCACTAAGAGTGAATAGTATTAAATTCTCACTAAATTATATATTTTTCATCTCTGTTCACAAGTTTCTGGATTTCTTTCTTCTTCTTTTTTTATAAGACTAAGACTGAACTTTATTTTTCCATTTCTGTCAATGTTCAGATTCTACTTGTTGCTTTTTTGAAGAAGTGGTGCAGACTAATGAAGCAGTCTAGTGACAAAAGTTACAAATGAAAGTTGTTTGTTTAAAACAAAAATTACTGAAGGATTCATTGTGAATGAGTTTATTATCTAAATAAAGTTGCAGCGAGGCTTTTCTGTCATTGTTTTTTTTAGATGGGACATGAAAATATTTCTTCCTGCCATGTGGGGAATGATGTCAAAAGTTTGAGAACCACTGTGAAGGTGGTTGCCAACATGATAGTGGAAAAATATATATTTGAAAATAATTGCATATATAAATAATTACTTAAAAATCAAGTATCGTCATTTAAAGCATTTATTAAGTAATTTACTTTTAATTCATATTTTTTGTTATTAAATAATAATTATTTTATTATCTAATTGTTTACTATTTTTAATCCATTAATGAAAAATTTTATTTTTAATTTAATAATGTTTAATGTATTTAATGTATTATTTAATAATGTATTTATTTAATTTGTTACGGCACTCCAAGCCCTCCACACCCTTACAGATGCTATGCATACTTAGGACCACACACATAGCACACTCACAGAGAAATGTAGGCACGTTTATAAAAGTGCGAAAATGTTTGTGTTTGATTGTGGAAACAAAGCATGAGAGACATTTTTCCATTTTCGTTCATGCTATAAAACCAGCTGCACAAACTGACGAATGACCAGTCTGACCTGCAGAACCACAAAACTATTGTGAATTGACTAATTAAATATAACTTGCACATTTTATCAATTAGTGTAATTTTACTTTAAGCGTATCAGTACAATTCAGCTGATGGGGCACAATGACTTTATTGGGCGGGCCTGGAGTCTTCATCTTAAACTCCAGTGTGACTGTTTTGAGATATGATTTTTTTTTTTACTCTACTACCATGTTCTGAGTCTGGTGGTTAAAAACATCCAGAACCGAGGGAATAAAAGGAACATAGGATAAAGGCTTAATTAAGTATTTCAACATAAAATCTTTAAGTTTAATCTTCTAATGAGAACAATAAATGTGTATTTTAAAAGGGGTCAAACTAGAGTGTTACTTTAACCTGTTCACAATGTTGTTTAAATACAACATATTAGTCTTATGTATAGGTCATACCTCTGCGAATTGCAGGTGAAGTCTGCTAGGTCTGATGCGATGAAGATCGCCAATGAAAGGAAGAGCCCAGGGTCCAGGAGGAAAATTTCTCGGCACTCTGTTCTTCAAAAAATCAGTCAGGAGCAGAAAAACACACAAGAATAACACAATGCTGCTGAAGTCTATCCACTCTAAGCCGAGAACACTGTATAATGTCTCCATGTCTTCACTCGTTTGTGCTGATCTACTATAGGTCACAATCAGTTGATGGGTTTGTGAACTTGAAGCTGTTGCCCCCGAGCTTTGGCTTCTTTTCACACAGGGGGAAAAAAAAGTGAATCAAAATGCGTCATTACGAACGACGTGAGAACGTTTAGTCCGCTTATTGGTCAGATGTATCAAGGATGGGACGAAATGGAGAATTTACATTAACTTTATGGCTAGCTGGTAGCACATCAGACTGCCAATCATACCTATGTACTGGAAAGCGTTTAGCTCAGATTTGCAGCTCACATCAGGTAGTTGACTCGGGTCACAACTGTCAGGAACTGGAGCGAGACCACCTCGTCCAAAGTGTCCCGGTGTGGTTGTTTTGGTCCCCACCTGAGTGCGATTACTGTGTTCACATCTGCACAAGCGAGCAGCAAAGCAGGCGTGAAAACACCCATAACTGCGCCACCACAACATAACTGAGGTTTGGTACCAAACGCATGCGATAAGCATGCAGCTGGAGCATGCTTGGTTGTGAAAACAGTGCACAGTGCTCTCTTGTACCTGCAGCTGGTGCAGAGGGGTCCAATGGGCAAAAAGCAATGCAGTATTAAATCATGCAAAACGTAGCTGGGTGCTGTAGAAAAGCCTTTTCTGTTACTTAAGCTTTATTAGAAAAATAAACTTTACAGATTAATACTTGCATCTAACGATGTAATATATGTAATTAATCAGTCATTTGCCTTATTTGATTAATTTTCTAAAGCAATAAAATATATATATATATATATATATAAGTGATGTGCATGTGATGTGTGATTTATAAACAACTGTCGGTTATTTTGCTTGCTTCCAGCAATTGGTGGAATATTTAGATTCTCATTAAAACCCATAACATCACTGATGATAAGGGGAAATGGAACACAGGGTGCATACAGTAACATAGATTTCTCTTCGAAAGTGCATATTAGCATAGTGAAATCTTCACTAGCTGTAAGATGGTTTGACCAGGTCCCTTAGTTTCTGTAGATGTTCTTAGAAACTGATTTTTTTCTCAACAGAGACTTGAGAAGTTGAACTTCAGAACCTGCACTCTGCTGAATGCGCTCTCCCAGTTTTGGGGTTGAAGCCTCCAGTGCACCCATTCATCTCCTAAACCTGTTCCAGTTGTACCTCCAGGCCCCAGTCCTCTTAATCTCATAATTTCACTGTCACCAATCTGGAACTTGTTGTTTTCAACCACTTTTGGCGGTGTGTCCCATTGTGTGTCTGTACAAAGAACATGCAAACTCCACACAAAAGCTGCAGCCAGCAATGAGGTTCACATCCAGCCTATAATTATCCCTTGCTTATAATCTTAACATTGCTGAATTATTGGTCGCTAGAAGTATTTCTGCGGTAAGAGTACTTTCACTTAAGGATTTAAATACTTGCCTCACCATGGTTACTTTAGTTTTGGTGATTTTCTCTCACTGGTTATTTGATGTCATGCACATGTATGTGAAGATGAAGAACACCTCAGAATTTGCTTCGTGTACAAAGGTAAAAGGTTTGTGTTAGATTTAATCATACTTTCGCTGATCCAGGCGATCCCTAATGCAAGAATGAGGCAGAACACACATTGTACGGCTTCAGGACGCGCGCTGCAGCCGGGGGGCCACCGGAAGTCCACCACCACTCACGTTCCGGCGAGTCCCGTGGTCACAGCGCGAGTTCCGGCTTTTATTAAGCCAAGTACATAAATCATATACAGAGACACAAAGAGGTGGTCTTCCAACCTTACATTTAGTGTGCTGTGGCCTACGTGCAAAAATGCACATAGTATAACTGAACCATAGTTTGCTGAGTCATGGTTCGAGAGTGTGGAAAATTACTGGCTCTGCCAGTGCTGAACCATTCAATGTATGTGATAAACATTTTATTACAAAATGACAATCACTCTCACAGTTTGATTTACACAAAAACAAGTTGTTTTTTTTATTTCATGTTACAGAATGTGGTGTTTGACTCATGAAGACAGCAAATGGCTCTGAAAGCCTTTAAATAAAGTGTTTATTGAAATTTTATTTTCACAAAACCCAACTGAAGTATCCTGATTACATCATATATTCTCAAACTGATAAACAGCACTGAAACCAACTGCACTCCCACCCGTCACACCTCAGTCTGAAACTATATTGTGACCTTAAACACAAATCCTAATGACAGTGTAATCTGAGAACATTGCGTCTGGCAGGTCTGACAAATTTAATGTGCTTTGAAAAGGACTTCAAGAAACTTGAAATGGTATTTACTGCATATTTTAATACAGTACTTTAATCTGGAGAGGACAAAATATAACAATTCACATTGTTCTAAAGAACTAATAATATAGTAGATCATCATTCATCACAACAAAGATAATGGAAGACAGTGATTCGTTGCGATTCATTGTGCTGAGAAAAATATGTGCTCAGATTACAAGAAGTGGTGGTTTAACGTGCCACAGCACAGAGCCGGTAAGGTTTGGGACTACGAGTGGCTCCTAAATTGAACTCCAGACTGGGCTGCTCTCCAGCAGGTGCAGAGAATGAAAACCTTTGAAGTAGTGAGGTAAAAAACAGGAATAACTCCATCCGGGCCAGCTGTTCCCCGAGACACACACGCTTACCTGAGTACACAATGAGACACACAAGTCTTATTCACATAATTTAGAACAGGGGTGGGGAACCTTTTTCATATGAAGGGCCATTTCAATCTTTATATAGTTCTCCGAGGGCCATACTATTATGAACACACACCTAGGGATGCAAAAAAAAGAGACCAACAAAAAAGTCTTAACTACTGTGTTACTAAGCCTCGTGAAATTTCAGCTTCTTGGCTATTAATGCACTCACCACAAAACTTTCGTGCTTAATATTCTCGCCGTCAGTCTGTGGTCATGTGAAAGCTGCTTGTTGAGCGCTCAAACTCAAAAAGACGAAGAGTGCATTTGTCCTCTCAACTCGTCAAGTTTAGCATGTTTCAAACTGTAATGGCGCTCAACATTTGCCTTTTTCATTATTGCCAGCGCCTCGCCACAAACTAGGCACACTGGCTGGCCTTTCACTTCAACAAAGAAAAACACAATTTGTCCATTTTTCCTGGAATATGCAGCATTCTGCATTCACCTTCCTTTTCTTGACAGCTGCCACGACTCATGCTTCGTTATCTGTGTCAGTCACGTAATGACGTACATCACGTGCTGCATTCACTGACCCTGATTTTGACTCGGACATACATAGCCGTCTGTTTGAGCTCAGAAAACTAATGACTGTTGATACTTTTTCCAGATTTTTTATTTATTCATGCTATAAGTGCGTATATAAAATATAAACATTTTATTGCTATATGAAATGGCCGTATGAAATGGCCGGACGTTCCCCACCCCTGATTTAGAAGTTAATCACTTTGGTCACAGATTATTGCTGCAGCTCTGGACCCAAACAGAGATACCATTAGGACACCGATCCCATTCCAAGCTCAACAATGTTATTGTAAATGGCTGCTAAGGAAACCTGTTAACGGCAAGACATTCTCCTTTAGTAATTTTGCCTCTTCAAAGCGCTTGGCTTTAAACAGCCTTTAACTGGATTTTGAGGAACTGCAGCAACTGACTAACCTGCAGAAAAAGGAAGGAAGGCCTCTCTCCTCCTGAATTTACCATCCTGGTCGAGAAAGTGTTGAGGGGTGAAGGAGTGTGGAGTTTCCCACATTGTCTCGTCATTTAAGACCGAGTGTAGAGCAGGTATGACCATTGTACCCTGAGGAAATACAGCCAGTAAGAAGCGTTATTTAATCGTGTCTCTTTAGCGTTTGTTCTAGTCAGTTTGTCATATGCGTTTCTGGTATTGCTGATTGTTCGTGCATTTATTACTTCTACAGTTGACTATTCATTAGTATCAGGTCGCTCTAAATGCTCGCTGAAGAGCCTTCAGCGAGCATTGATCCAAAATGCTGCAGCAAGAGTACTGACAGGGACAAGAAAGAGAGAGCATATTTCATTCATATTCATTTCTCTTCATTGGCTTCCTGTTAAATCCAGAGTTACATTTAAAATCTTTTGTCTTCCATGATGCACTGAGTTGTTCTTCTTCACTCATCTTTTTTCACTCTGCGTTCATACATTTATTTGCATTTAATCATTAGTTATTATTTATGTCTGGCTCTCTTCCACAGTGTGTCTTTTGTCCTTTCTCCTCCCCTCACCCCTTGTCCGGTCACACCAGATGGCTGCCCTTCCCTGAAGCTGGTTTTGCTGGAGGTTTGCAGTTATTTATTTGTAAAAAATGTTTGGAATCATGTATGATTTTCGTTCCACTTCTCACGTGTACACCACTTTGTATTGGTCTTTCACGTGGAATTCCAAGAAAATTGATTGATGTTTGTGGCTGTGACAAAATGTGGAAAAGTTCAAGGGGGCCGAATACTTTTGCAAGCCACTGGAAATCTATCTAAAGTATATTTTGGGATGTCTCAGCATCTCAATTGCTCTCATTTGTGTCCCATTCTCATTCGTGCTCTAGCTTTTATTTTCAAGCATAAACACGTTTTACAAGATACATTTTATGCATTTTGTGGTGAAGCTGGGGCAGCTTTTTGTGGAAGTTACAGCGTTACTCCATCTTCTCACATGACACATAGGCTTGTTTGACTTAACACAACAGGCAGTTGTAGTTTAGAAAGTTCTGGAATTCAAAGCAAAACTTTATTTAGGTCATCCAACTTTGAGAATCCTGGCATTAGATGATAAGAGGACAGCTTTCCTGGTTTTCCTAGTTTTTCATTCAAAATCTATCTGAAAAAAACTAAAAAAGCAAAAGTGCTATAAAAAAAATTCATCTTCACAATTGCTTTGTGTACCTTTGGTATTGTGTACTTATCCAGTGTTGTGTCCTTGTTCGCTACATGGGCCACATTGAGGGGAATAATGTTGCCCATTCTCTGGATCTCATGGATGACCGCATCAGTATAAGGCATGTTTTCTCTGTCAGTCATGGAGGGCTGTCTGGATGAACCAATCACAGCATCGATTTCTGCCTGGACTTTTTCTGCACACAGTGAGAACATGAACTGGTGGCTGTTGGCACTATTAAAAGAACCTGAATTACAAATAAAACGTAAATTAAGTGAACTGAAACGTTTGTGCCGTTTAGATAACCAAGGGGGAAATTTACACATCTTACACTTTCTCTCCCAATACAGGAATGATCTGTGAGAAATCCCTGAAAAAAGTAACAGAAAGATGCTCACGAGTGTGTATTCACGATGAATATTGTCCATAAACACACCTTGAATGTCAGGGTAGTAGATCATGTACAGCAGTCCCCAGTGTAAAGTAGTTGTAGTAGTTTCAGTTCCAGCCCCAAACAAGTCCAGGGTGCAAAAACACAAATTGCTGAGACTAAAACCAGAGTCTTCGTCCTCCTTCTGTCAGAGACACAAAAGCCAGAAGTGGGAAACATAAGGCATGTTTCATTAGAAAATTTAAATGAACAAGAACACGTTTTGAAAACACTCACCTCCCCCATTTCTAAGAGAAAAGCATCAATGTAGTCTCTTGGTGATGATGGGTTGAGGTTTTCTCTGTGTTCTTTGATCTTGACTTCTGTGAAGTCAATTATCTTTTGGGTCACAGTGAATATTTTTTGGTGAGGTCCAGGCAGCCACTTCATCAGCCAGGGTAATGTGTTGTAAATCTACAGAACAGGAAGACGGTCAATAAAGCATCTGACACCCTGGAATCAGTTAGCTTTCAAAGAGACCATATTACATCAGATCGTATCCCTGCAGTTCACTAATCAACTACCCATGGCCACCTACTGGAAGTAAACAGAATAACCAATAGGCTCTTGTTGAGTAGGTCAAATTGGACAAAAGCAGGCTTAAACTGTGATAGACAGTAAAGTAACCAAGTAAAATCATTTAAACACAATTTTAAAGTATACTTTAATAGTAATTAAAATCTATTTTACACTGCACCAGATTTCATATGTAACTTTCTTCCTCCAGTGTAGTTAAAGGAACCCAGCAGTGAAATATTTCAGGAAACATAATCTGCTTTTGGATATCAGTGACAGAATCTGAGACAAGGCACAGCCCTGGTGGACAACATGCACAATAGCTATGCTCCACTAACTGCTCGGTATGCAAAAACAGTTTTCACTTGGGCTGCAAAAACAAGTTCAATTAAAGTGTTCTTATACAGTGGCTTGCAAAAGTATTCGGCCCCCTTGAACTTTTCCACATTTTGTCACATTACAGCCACAAACATCAATCAATTTTCTTGGAATTCCACGTGAAAGACCAATACAAAGTGGTGTACACGTGAGAAGTGGAACGAAAATCATACATGATTCCAAACATTTTTTACAAATGAATAACTGCAAAGTGGGGTGTGCATAATTATTCAGCCCCCTTTGGTCTGAGTGCAGTCAGTTGCCCATAGACATTGCCTGATGAGTGCTAATGACTAAATAGAGTGCACCTGTGTGTAATCTAATGTCAGTACAAATACAGCTGCTCTGTGACGGCCTCAGAGGTTGTCCTATGAGAATATTGGGAGCAACAACACCATGAAGTCCAAAGAACACACCAGACAGGTCAG
>VVHJ01061862.1:0-13619 GCA_015107715.1 Tylochromis polylepis | reverse complement strand
AGGCTTGGGAAATCTTTTTGTAGCCTAAGCCTGCTTTAAATTTCTCAATAACTTTATCCCTGACCTGTCTGGTGTGTTCTTTGGACTTCATGGTGTCGTTGCTCCCAATATTCTCTTAGACAACCTCTGAGGCCGTCACAGAGCAGCTGTATTTGTACTGACATTAGATTACACACAGGTGCACTCTATTTAGTCATTAGCACTCATCAGGCAATGTCTATGGGCAACTGACTGCACTCAGACCAAAGGGGGCTGAATAATTATGCACACCCCACTTTGCAGTTATTTATTTGTAAAAAATGTTTGGAATCATGTATGATTTTCGTTCCACTTCTCACGTGTACACCACTTTGTATTGGTCTTTCACGTGGAATTCCAATAAAATTGATTCATGTTTGTGGCTGTAATGTGACAAAATGTGGAAAAGTTCAAGGGGGCCAAATACTTTTGCAAGCCACTGTATACACTGATCAGCCAGAACATTGAGTGAAATGGCCTTCTGTGCCCTGTCTACTAATTGGAAGGTTGGTTGGTTGATCCCCAAAGCATCCTTGGGCAAGTTACTGAACTCCCAAGTTGACCCCAAAGTATGAATTGGAGTGTGTGTGATAATGTTAGAAAGTGCTGTGTGAACGTGTGTATGCGATTGGGTGAATGAGATCTTGCAGCTTTACAAGTACAGTTCATTTGCCAGTGTTCAGATGTGAAGAGTTTGCTCCAGGCAATCACGTGGCACACACTAGCACACCCAGAATAAGCCCCACAGTGCACCAACCTGCTGCCAACGTCCCCAAAGGTGCAGTTTCCACACCGTGAGTGCTTAGATCTCTGTTTGCCAGCAGGAAGGTGGGGACCGATATAATATTAGGCACGTGGTTTTAATGTTGTGGCTGATGGCTGTGGCGTATAATTTTTAAAAAAAATACAACACCAAAACAGTATTAAGAACCAAACATTTCAAGCTCAACCAGCTTTGTATTCACAGTGGAGCCATCGAGCTGCCATTCTGACCGCCTTTTGTAAACTACTTGTTTGCCTAATAATTATACACCAAAGTCTCCATCATGGTTAAATTAGCCGGACACATTCCTTAGTGGGAGTTGTAGTTTTTATATTTATTTATGTCTAACCTCAGAGACTACAGTTAGTCATGTTTTGTTTTTTCTTTTTACAGTTGTGTTACATGCTTTTTTAAAATTAATATTTATATATCAAGTAAGGTATCAAGGAACTTTGTGTTTCTGTACATACAACTTTAAAATGAACCATAGCCACTTACTGTCTGTATATCAGCCGGCGCTGAGCCATATTAAGGATCCCATATAACCCTCATAATGTTACATGTAATGTGAACTAATGTTAGCGGCTTTTCGTTTGTGCAAATCTTGGACACATTAACTTGTTTGTACATGATAATGTTAGTATGGACAGAAAATGTGAGTGAGATTAATAATGATCCATTTACTCTTGATTACCACACTGTAGCATATCAGGAGAGAAGTCACATAGACATCTGAAATCAGTTTTGAGGAGAATTTATTAAAAAATAAAATAAAGATTTCATTCGCAGTTGTAATTACCAAGTTATTAAATTACAAACATTTACGAGTGTTTCACTTCGCTGCAGAAAAATAATTACAAAAAGAGTTTTGGATGATTATATTTAATAAAATACAGTACATTGGACATTCACTCAAGTTTTTTGTCATTTATGATTCTAGACAAGATCTCTTTTGAGTCATCGTTAAAAATTTCAGCTGCTCTCTTCACTGCGTGCTCCACGTTGATTTCCTCTTCTTGGATAAATGGCACTTCATGGAGGAAATGTTTCCGCAGGTTATGAAGAAATGTTGCTTTGGATTCACTCAGCTGAGCAGACAAAGACCTCATGCGTTCAGAAGGTACTTGGTTCTCTAAAATTAGGCAAAGACGAGCTGATCATTTAACTAGGCTTCAAGTGGCAGCATGCTCTGTTAAACGTGAAATATTAAAGATTTTCCGAGGCTGACCTCTGGCAGTCTTCATGGCTTCGGAGATGAGGCGTCGACAGGCCTGGTCGGCCTGGTGAACAACACTATTGGCACATTTCAGACGATCAGCTTCCTGCAAAATGGATGATGATATATGTGTAGGTTATGTCTTTAGCCAATACCTATGTATATATGAAAATAGGAACATATATAAAAAGAATTCAGCTATACAAAATGGTATTTCTATGGGTTCCTGTATTTACACCACTAATGATGCATTCTTAGCTCTGTGCAAGACTATCCTTTTAATATATTTCTAATTTTCCACTTATTACCATAATATGTAGTATTGAGTGACCTGTTATTACTACTGTAGTATCAAGACAAGACTACGAGCTAGTACTCTTGTTTATGATCATCAATGATGATTTTTTTAAACAGTATGTGTTAATAATGAATCATTGTTACTGTTATTGCATGGTGATGATGATGGTAACAGTAAGAATCCACATATCGTAGCCCCTCCCCTTCATTTTTTTCCCTTCTCTGCCTCCTTTCCCATCCTTCATCCATCCCGTTCACTGTAGCTCGGTTTAATGATGTGCCAATATGCCTGACTCTTAAAACTTTCAGAGTATGCTGCACAGAAGAGGCCCGGGTCACTTTCCTTACCACTGAGCCACACAAAAATCTATTTTAACTCAACAGACAACCCACTTATAAGCAGCCTCTCTCCTTAGGGTCTGGGGGCTGTTTTAAAGGGGCTCAAGGTTGGCCCCCTCTGATCAGGTCTCGGGGCGACCCAAAGCTCTATACCTATGGTCTTCAATCCAAAATGCTGCATACCGTAGAAAAAAGGTAAAGAGGAACACACTTTCCACTCAGGAACCAGGGGTTGACCTGGGTGACTCCTCCCTGCATAGCAAACCTCTAGGTATAACTTTTAGGTCATCTCTCCATCATACCATACTGATGATTTGAGGACTCTTGACTATGAGTGATTTCATATGTTCAACCTTTAATAGTGGTATTATTATAAATAGAAATAGATAGAAATGATCTGCTTCTGGACTTCACTAGGATATGTCTCAAGTTTACGCTACAGTAACGCACCTTTTGCTCTTTGTTGTCTTCCACCAGGCTTAGTGGGTTACTTAGTGCAGAGGAGATTAACTCCATCACCCTCTCTCTGAGGATAAGCCACACAGAAGAACACAGAGGCAACAAATTAAAGCCTGACTTATGAACTGACTTCGGTAATTAATCTTTATAGCTGCTCTTCCTGCTGCCTTACATGTCAGATTTGGACACAGTTCCTGTGCTGTTAAGTGTAATGCTGTTAATCTCCCATGAGTTCTTCTGAGGATTCGGAGACTCCAACCGCTTCACCATCTCCAGTATCACCTCAGTGGGAACAGGCTGAGACCTGCTCTGATTTCTGCTGATGCACAACTCTAAATCACAATGTAGGTAGACCTGGCAGAAACCCAGCGAATCTGGAACAACATCAGATGACTTTAACCCAATACTTGAAGAGCCCCATTGCGTTAAGTGGCATTTTCAGTTGATACGAGGGATCTTACACTTCCTTGCAAGCTGACAAACTTCATATCTCATGCTTGGATAGTAGAAGTTGTCATCCAGTAGAAAGACAAGAGGTACATTCAAACCTTCAGGCTCCATCAGAGCTCGAATGCACTGTTCCCAGGCAGCAACGCTGATCCCAGAGCTGGTTGGTGCCTCTGGCAGTATTTCTGACTTCTGCAAGAACTGCTCAATACAGTACAACACTGCTTGTCTGTGTGACTTCCATTCAGTGTGCTAGAGAGGAGAATCAGTTCTACAATTAGTAACACATACTCAAGCTACTTATGATGTATGGAGACAATACGGATTTTAAAAAACACACTGCTGCAGAATAAAAGTACTTTGAATATTTAATACAGTCACATATCGTGCAGCAGAAGACAATATTACAGGAAATCATTTGCATCTGGATACAATAACCAAAATTGACACGTATACTTTTTTAAGGTCACTTTTTCGATAAAGCTCATTAGCCATTGGCCACATAAAGATGGTGGAAATTTTCACAATGACTGTTGACAGTAAACGTAAACCTTTTTTGAATGATTACAGTGTCAGATCATACAAGTTAGATTTGAAAAAATAATTTGTTTATAAGGGTTTGGGGAGTATTAGTACACATGATACTATTTTCTTCCAGTCACAGTGTCCTGGATATACCCTTTATACTCCTCACTGGTTACCCAATTATTACTTGTGGCCACCAAGAAGCTTGTTTATGGTGGCTCAGGATTTACAGCAGGTTGTTTACTATTGGTGGGTCAATCCCCAGCTCCTGGACTCTACATGATGAAGTGTTTTTGGACAAAATACTGATCCCCAAATATCCTCTGATGCATCCGCTTGGGTTTGCATGCATGTACAAGTGCTAAAATTTACCATGGCCTAAACTAAGAGGGGGTAGAATACATGGATGGACTTGGACTCATTTATGTTCTCACAGAAGATTAGTAGACACTCTGGATCACTGCTGTTAAATTTAGCTTGGAGATCAGTATTGTCTAATGTTATACTTTAGTGAGATTAGTTATATGAGTTTTAAAAAAAGAAAAGTTAAACCCCTTGAGTCTGAATCTCTCCTAAGAGAGATTGAGTTAACTGGTGATTTTAACTAGGTTGTAGTGTATGATGGTAAATGGTTGGATTGTCTAAGGTGTGACCCACCTCTCAACCAACGCCTTGGACAGGCTCCCATGAATTGGATGAAAGTACCAACACAAGAGAGCTGACCCAAGGTTAAAATAATTTTCCAGCACAGAACATATGAAATTTACTTAAAAGGATGGACAAAAAAAAAAAAAAAAAAACTGGTACTGGGTAAAATTGATGTATCCTAGTGCTGTCAAATGGGTGAACTTTTTTGCACCTTTTTTGTTAATTAGCACCAAAATTAAACCTTTGATTCATCATGTAAAGTTGTG
Organism: Tylochromis polylepis; assembly: GCA_015107715.1. Classification (NCBI taxonomy): domain Eukaryota; kingdom Metazoa; phylum Chordata; class Actinopteri; order Cichliformes; family Cichlidae; genus Tylochromis; species Tylochromis polylepis. Next base: position 8,641 of record VVHJ01061862.1, on the reverse strand, counting down.
ATATTTTCATTATGTTCTCTGATAGTCATAATACACTACTATAGCCAATATGACGCAGGGTGGCTGGTTTACATTACATTTGAATCCTGTCCTTACCATTTCTTGGAGGTTAACACCATCCTCAACTAGTTTGGTCCGAAAAGCTTGCTCTGGGATCAGGTCATCATACGACACCACAGTGGCTCTCCATCCTTGCTGTGCGGCGGTATTGAGGATCCGGCGGGCCAGGGTGGACTTCCCAGCGGCAGGTAGCCCGCAGAGGACACACAGACAAGCCGAAGCCCTGCCGACAATCCTGGCCTCCCCTGTTGCCATGGGCTACTAGAGAGCAGCTTTAAAGCCCAGCTTCTACTGCTTACATTTGTACTCTGTCTGCAGCCATGTTGGATACTAACTTCCGCATCATCTTGCCGCATGTCATTTCCTCCCGATGTCCTTCAGAATAAAAGCATATAACCTTTTAAAAAGTTCTTCCAATAAGTGATTTCCGGTATTTGAAAAAAAAAATTATTAACCGTATTTAGCCTGTTGCAAATGACTTGTTAGCCTATAATCTGTCGAATATATGTCAAACATATCTATCATGATATGATGAAATGATATCATGCAAGTTTTAAGTCACATCCCTGTCACAAGGTAGAAGCTGTGAGGAGAAGTTATTGGCAAAGCCACTTTTATATACCCTTTTTTTTTAGCTGGGGTGAAAAAAATGTATTGACATTAAAAATGGCCTTTTTAGGAAAGATGAGAGCGTGAGGGCAGGAGAAATTGCAAAAAAACAAACAAACAAAAAAAACCAAAACATGTAACATCACTGTTCTATCAACATATTTTATGTGGCCAACAAAAGGACTGGATTGATTTTATTGTAGGCATAATAAAAGTCATATGCTCGAAAAACAGGTCATTTCTTTATTTTATACTTAACCGCTTTGTAAATCCCACTGACTACACTCTTTTTGCAAATATAAGGTAAAAATTTCTCGGTTTATTTTTGTTGTTGTTGTTTTTGTTACAAACTGATCAGAAAGACTGGTTCAATTCTGGGAATGGAACTTGAGACTGGTAGAGGTGTCTGAGAGAAGGATGCTGATGGCCCATGATGATAAAGGAACTCTTCAGTGTCATGGACAGTCTGTCCCACCTACTTTATGCCTCTCTGGCAGATCATCGCAGCACACACTGCAAAAGCCTCAATTCTCCAAGGGGCAGGACTGAGTGTTACAGGAGATTGCTTCGACCTGTGGCTATTAGACTGCATAACTCCTCCCTGCTCTGACATATGAAACATTAGCAGAGCTTTATTTTGTTTTACATTTTAGTTTTGCTGTTTTTACTCTCTGTGATTCTACACACAGTGTTTCTGTTTCTATTCTTAGTGCACAGATCATGTAAAAGGCACAAGAATTCCCCTCAGGATCAGTACATTTCTTATCTTGATGAGGGTTTATGAGCCTTATGAGGATTAACAAATAGGTAGACAATTATTTGAAAAGGCCACATATCAGAGAGGCTCTGGCTAACTTTAAGGACTGAGAGATGGATTTTTATTTTTTCAACTAAAAGTTTGATTTCACCACTATCAGAAACTCCCACTAATGATAGCATCATAATTGGGTAATAAAAGACACAGATTATCAATGCCATAACGTTAACAGTGGTTAAAGTTATTTATTCTGTACTTGGACACATGTACAAATGTACAAACTTTGACAGCAGAAGGACAGTTATTAAGGCACTCAAGACTCATTTACATCTCTGAACAACTCAGTTACAATGAAACTATTGAAGTCCATTTTTGATACCCTTCATTAGTCAGTTAATTGGAATGTAATAAACTAGGACAAAAAGAAATTCATACGTTAACATTTTAAAAATACTTTTTTACCAACTGCATTTTACTACAAGTAACATCAATACATTTATTTTTTTAAAAAGCATGATGATTTAAAATATAATTTATTTTTTTTACATTTTATTTGCATGTATTCCCCAAATAGTAACAAAGACCTAATAAAACACTAATTTCAGTAAACATTTACCAGCCTCCTCCACCACCACATAATTACAGTCAACCTTACAAACACTGCACCTTTCATTATCACAGTGTTTTAAAGTTGTCTCTTCATACAATTTTGATCTGTAGTAAACTCATAACTTCAGAAGACAATTTAAACAGTGCAGTATGAAGACAGTCGGCTTGGTAGCTATTTCGGTGGGATTGGTCTGGGTACTCCAGGGCCCTGAACAGGAGGTGGTTGTTGGGGGGGGGAATAACGGTTTTCATCATCCCAGTAGTTCGTTTCGCCGTACCTGAAACTTACAGATTATGTGTAAAGTGAGTCAGAAACTGGTCACACATGTTTGTTTGTGTACTGAAAGCTTCAGTTTCTATTTCTGTATGAGGGAAGTAAATCAGTTCATACCCAGAAATTGGGGCTGAGGTAGCTGCTGAAAATGCAGGCTAGAATAAGAAAAAAAGCAAACAATGAGAGACCCGAGTTACTTTTCTTCTTTAGGGATTTGCATTGTCACAAGAAAATAAACAAACATTGCACTTCCTTTACACAAGAAAGTATACATTCTTTAAGCATTCAGGTTTTATGCATCGGGATATGACATTTACATTATGTCAGCCAAAATGCAGAAACTGTATGAAAAATGAAGTACACCCCGTGATTCAACAGCTTCTAGAACCACCTTTAACAGCAATCGCTTGATGCATCGTTTTCTCTATTACTCTCACGTGGCTGTGGACAACGTTGCTTCTGTAAATTGAGGTTTGCATGCACAGCTCTCTTGAAGTCCTGTCACAGGTTTAAGTCTGGACTTTGACCCCTTTCTTTTTCAGCCTGTTACAGATTTGCTGGCATGCTGTACTGTCCTTCTGCATGGGCCAGTTTCAACCAAGCTTTGCCTGTCAGACAGATGGCTTCACATTTGACTCTCGAATACTTAGGTATACGGAAGAGTTCATGGTTGACTCAATGACTGGCAAGGTGCGCAGGACCTGAGACTGCAAAACAAGCAGCCAAAATCATCACCCCTCCACTATTGTAATTTACAGGTGGCGTGAAGTGCCAAATATCTTCACTTTGTTCCAGAAGTCTTGTGGTTTGTTCAGTTTGGTCAACTTTGCAAAGCTCAGCTGTGCCTCTATGTTTTAATTTTAAAGAGAAGAGGCTTCTCTTGACCAACCTTTTGTTTCTGTTTGTGCTGTCATTAAATTTTTGCCATTTCTCTAAGCATTGCACAGTCTGACCTTGCGATGAATTTGGGAAGGCTAGCAGCTGTCTTGAATGTGTTCCACTTGTGAACCTTTTTACTGTGAAATGATGGACTTCATATTGTGTGGCCTTATAACCCTTCCCAGATTAATAGGCCAATCATTTAAGTTCATTGTTGATGTCTTTCCTTCTTTGCATTTTAGCACAATTTTTGTTAAACTGAGAATGACACAGTTTGTTCTTGTGCTTATCAGGTTGTATTTAAATCATTTTAGAACCTGGTGAGTACATGAGGACATTTGTAACATGCCCTGAGATGTAAAAGCCTTGAATCGACAGAGGGTGTACTTTCTATTTACTATAACTACAAAGCTATGAGGATAAATATATTTACCTGGTTGGTGGGACCTTCAGGTGGAGGTACGGTTGTGGCACCTGTTTGAGCATTGTTGTTTGATCCTACATTTGTGTTTCTAGTTTGAGTCTTACGTGACCTGAAAAAGAAAAAAAAAAAAAATCTAAATGTACAACAACATATGAAAAACAAAACTATTAGTATATAAATTTAATTTGAGTTGAAGGTTACCTTTTAAGGCAAGGCTCTAAGGACTCTCTCCTAAAGATGTAAAGGAGCACCAAAATGAGAAGAACCAGAAGAGGAACCACCAAGAGGAAGAAGATCAGCAGGCCATTTCTGAGGGAGTAGTCTTAGGCAAAAAAAGAGATGTTTGTTCATTATTAAGTCCAAATGTGAATTAGGAACAATACTGAAAATTTAATTTCACCAAGAGGGAACTTTCTAAAAGTTCTGCTTTTTATAAGATGACAATTAATAGTGAAGTATCACATTGTTTTTGATCCAGCAGACATACCCTGCAGTTGGTGAAACTGAAAAATTAAAATTAAAATTTTCCCATACAGATGACACAACAGCAAGTGCTATGACAATAATGTCTGCCCTAATGAAGAGATAATACATGACTGTGTATCTAATGATGACTTTCAGATAGTCATATCTTGCCACACTTAGATGTGGTATTAGGGGAACTGTAGCAAAGAGATCCGTAATTTTCTGTGCATTTTGTCATGAACCATAATGAGTGAATTCAAACATACCTATTTGAGCAGGGCCACTGTCTATGCTGCCACCCCACCCTGACCTGTCACAGTAGGGCGGGCCCCAGCCATTTTCACAGTGGCAGTGACCTAGGTTGTTACATACCTGAAATAAACATTAAAGAGTAAATGTCCAGCATGTCGTAAGTGGCTTGAATCTGAGTAAAGAAAGCCAAAAAGAAAAAAAAAAAAAGAAGTTTTACCCCTCGGCCATTGCATGTGGTTTTTGCATCACAGGTCAAGTTGGGCAGGAGAGCAGAGGCATTCACACACTGAAAGTCCAGACACGTCTGAAAGAAAAGGAATGTTACTTGCTGATGCAGTCAGATTGAGTCATTAGAAGTTTTTCCTTATTATGGTAGTACTTTGTAGAACAAGTGAAACCATGTTTGCATTCCTTGTTACATTTCTTTCCTTTGGCATTAAAACAGTTTCCACCTTTGAGAGTTTGCTCACCTTTTCTTTACCACAAGGGCTGCCAGGGTTAACATAGGCTGGATCCAGCACATCTGTGCCAAGGTTGAAGTCTGCATTAACACAAGTCTTCCCATCAACTATTTTGATACTGACTTGGGCACCGGGAGGAGGGTTATTCACATTCACGTTGGTGCACTGCACTTTTCCACACATGGCATTTCTGTGTCACAGAGTCAAATTAACAAAATGAATCACAGTTGCTAATGACTTAAATGCTGGATGAAAAAAAGGCAAATCTTATCTTTAACTGAAATGCTACAATTGCATTGTAGCACTCAGTTACTGTCATCGGATTAAGTAATGCTACTATGCTTAATTGAATAAATGCTGAATTTAGTGTACCAGCAAAGCTTCACATGCTCATGATGAGACTGGAGATTCGTGACATATTTATCAGCAAAAGGTTGAAGTTAAAAGTCAAAAACCCCACTTTTATATATTTTGTTAACAAGTATTTCTGGTTGCTCATGTTTTTTGTTCCTTGAGTAAATATAATCTCAAATTTAACATTTGGCAAGTGTAAAGAAATGAGTGTATTCACAAATAATGTTGATCCAGAAGAAATCATGGCTAGAATTAGGTATCAAAACATAGTTAAAAAGGAGTGCTTCCAGATGCTTGTTTCAACCAATTATCTTTGAAAAGGGAACTCCAACAGGGGATCAAAAATGGAAAAATAGGATGACTTGGAAAGTGCCAAATTTCAACCCATGTACTTTGAAGGCCTGTAATTCAGACAAATTTCAAAGTATAAGGATAACATTTTGCATGTTTTCATTAGATATCATTAGATATACATCATTGGACAAAAACAGCAAAGTCTGAGGGGATGGCATTAAGATGGGAATTCTTCTCAGATTTGACTGACTTTATAACACAAAGTCGATAAGCAACATGACTACTGCAGTATTTTTCCAACAGAGTTACACATGTTATATAAAATCCTTAAATTCATAAGATGATGAATTAATTACATCATTAGAAGAGAGTACTTACGCTACACTACATTTGATGTAGTTTCCACTGGTGGTGATTCCACAATTACCAAACGCGTTTCCCTGAATATTTGCATATTGGAAGCAAACATCTGCTGCTTTTATTGCATTATCTGCCAAAAAGAGAAATAATATCCAGAAAAAAAATAAGAAAAGTCTGAGAAGTCTTATCTTGCTTAGTGATCATAACCACATTACTGAAAACTAAAAGCATTAAAAAAAAAAAAAAAGCTCAACGTCCAAAATCTCTGCATGAATTATTATTGGATGTACCTGGTGCAAACAGATGTCCGCACTGATAATCATATGTCTGACAGCGTCCTTCATAGCAGTATGCAGAGTTGTTTTGACAGGGCAGGCCATCCATAAGATAAAAGTCATTTGGACAGGATTCATTCTTTCCATTACAATATTCAGGAAGATCACAGATATTGACAGAATTTCTGCATGGCGTTCCTGCAACTTTCAGCTAAAAAAAAGAAAGAAAAATAGTTAACTCACCTACATTTCCAAATGTTTTCCTTGGTGCAAAAAGCACAAAAATCAACTCATAAGCCAAATCCAACACATTTCAGACCTGACAGTTTTCACAACATGCTCCGTGAGCACATGCAGATCCGAGGGTAAATGTACATGTGGCAGCATTGCAGCACGTATTCTTGCATTCCTGTATGAAACCGATAGGAAAAAAAAAAAAAAGACAGTTATCATCAATCCTTAAATAAAAGATACCAGAGTTCAACACTGCCAGAGCATTTTCACTCTCAGAGGCATGAAGCAGAGATGTATGCGCACTCTAGTTTGTAAAATATGCAATTTGGGTAATTGCACTGCAACAAGAAATTAATTTACATAAAAAGGTTGCAATTCTTTGCATATTGTATTTAATTTGTAAATGGCTGTTTTCATATTTAGACATCCTAACATGATATCTAATATGCTTCTGTTAAGACTTGATGTAATTTAAACAGATGGTGCTATTAATTCAAATTTAGAAGGCATATAAGAAAACTTTTACACGATTACCTATTGTTAATGCTTGTTATTAAGTATTATTTCCAGTTTGCTTGACTTTACAGTACTGAGCAAAAGTCTTAAGCCACCCTTTATTTCATTACAGTTTGCTAGGAAACTGGAAAATAAGTGCAGCGATTTACTGAAACTTGCAAACATACATGGAAATACAGTGTTTTTTGTTTTTGTTTTTTCCCCCCCATTTGCTGCAGATAAATTTTCAGATCAGTCACTTCTCCCCTTTTTTCTCCATTTGTCCAGTTTCCTCAAAATTTTTAAGGACACCCTGCACACTATTCCAAAACATGCCAAGTTTTTGGCTAATAGCTCTTTGAGAATCACCTTGATGGTGCAAAAATACAATTTATGCTTGCTGAACTATGCTATTTTGGGCATTTTCTGTATATTCAAAAAATTATTATTAATAAAATATGTATTTTGCGACATGTCATATTTAAAATGTAAATAAGTTCTTTGCTAAGTTGTTGATTATCTGTAGCCAACACCAGTTCACCCATTGACTTAAGTGCCTTTATTATGCTTTAACAATTCATAGGTCAATGTTAAGTAGCTTGAAAAACATAATAATAAAAGAAATGACCTTTAGATAAACTCTCAGAAAGTCTGGAAAACTATTGATCAAAAAAACAAAAAACAATTATAAGAAAGTTCAGCTCCCTGGAAGCAAAATATAAAGAAATTAGGGTTGCTTCAAGACTTCAGCACAGTACTATATCTGACAGTAGTACTCTACCTGTGGTTTTCCACAATCACACTGCTCCCCTTGTTCCAGTAGGCCATTGCCACATTCAGGATTGCTAATCACATTTGATGCAGCGGGCTGATTTCTCAAACACAGGCCGCCTCCTCTTAAAATCAGTGTTTCAAAATCTGTTTCACTGCACTTGCTAAAACTGGTGGCACCACTGCAAAATAACAGGATAAATCATTAATAATAAAATCATTAATTAAGTTGGACAGTCCTCATATTAAAAAAACCTTCTACTATAGTGAAAATTTTCTGTTGTCAAATTCTAAATAATTCATATTATTATACTTAAGGATGTAATACAATCCCAGTTACTAAGAAGCAGAATGCAATGACTTGCAAATCTCATAAATCCCTATTTTACTCATAAAAATGTAGAAAACATATACTGTTAAACTGAGAAAATGTACCATTTTAAGAAAAATTTGTGCAATTTGAGTTTGATGGCAGCAACATATCTCAAAAAAGTTGGGACAGGGCCACGTTTACCACTGTGTAGCATTGCCTCCTCTTTCACAGCAGTCCCGCCTTCACTATTGTGGTTGGTGTGGGGGTAGGTACGAGCTTGGGGCGTCTGGAAAGCTCAACCCGGGGGCTGTAGCCATGACGTGGTTGGGGCTCTGGTGGCTCTTGGGTGGCGTTTTCCTGGTAGCTGTGTGCAGTGGGGCTGGGGGAGGGTTTGTGCTGGTGGATGTGAGTTACTGGCCTGGTAGCCTAGCTGCCCCTGGGTGGGTCCGGGGCAGGCTTGGGGTTCTGGGGGTGCTCTACCTCCAGGCTGGGGCTCTGGCTGGGCCTTGGGTCCTGGTTGGTGTGTCGCCAGGGTTGTGGGTGGGTGCATGCACGAGGGCCCAGCCCTGGCGCAGGGGGCCTCTGGTGCATTGGCGGAACTGGGGGCCTCTTCAGCTGGCAGGGAGGTTTTTACATCCTTGTAGGAGTGTCTGTGAAGGTTCTCATTCATCCAGGTCATGGTAGTCTAAGGAGCTTGGAAAGAAAAGCGTCTGGACTTCTCTAAGTTTCTTGAAAACATTTCACCTCTCATCCGA